>JAOTQE010023825.1:0-10561 GCA_025631205.1 Nesometra sesokonis | reverse complement strand
CTGAATGGCCATTATTTCTAGGAAAGTTGAGAATGATAGTAATAAATTATTAAGAGTAAATTAACAAGGTTACATTAACATTTCCAAAACTAAAGTAGCTTGTCATTTCCAATGATTAACTTTCTATAGAGGGAGTCCTTTTAGTCGAGCGTGCAACATGAAATTGTTACGTAGACGTATAATAAACTGGTTTTAGCCTATAACATTACTGTAATATTGAATTGAAAAGTTACTAAACGTACACAACTCTGTTCGTTGCAAATGTTGTGTGATTTAGAACCGACATGGTGATTTTTTTTTTTAAATTTTGCTAGCCTAAGCTAGGCCCAGGCCTACCGTCCGTACCACAACGAGAACGCGACAGTTCGCCGCAGCTTACAATATGGTTGGTCGATTCGGTCGGTTATTTTTTTAAATTTCAGTAAAGGGCCTAGGCTTAGACTAGGTAGTATAACTAGACATCGTATTTATTCAGCCTTATTTAAAGTTCAGACTGTTATTTATACCACTTGACAATGCATTTTAATAGGTACTGTTTTACAGTGTTGAATGTTTGCAAACGTTCCAACCACACACAGAATAACAAAAATCACATTTTCCTAGGTAGGCCTATATTCTTCTCTGGGGGTAAAGGTCGAGTGCCCCATCAAGGTACAGGGACAGCCTCTTATTGGTAATTATAATCCTTGAGATTTTGATAATTTTTGGGAGATTAGGAGGTAGCATGAAATTCCTGGAGACTCCACGAAAAAAAAAATCGAGAGGGTTGGAAAATCAGTGTTTAAATTATCATTTTATTGGATACAAATGATTACTGTGATTGCCTTTTTAACCTGCCTTTGCAGGATGATGAGTGGGACGGATTCTAACCCTAACCTTCAAAAGAATATCATTATTTTGAATATTAATTCTACTTAAATTTATTTCCAAGTGGTGTAAAAACAGGCGCGGATCCAAGGGGCGTGGGGCAACCCAACCAGAATTGACTCTCAGGTATCCAGGGAACACATTTTGTTTGAAAATTGGCACGGGGAGTACCCCTAGAAACCCCTAGAAACAATGCTAAGTTTGGCACCCCCCCCCCCCATCCGAGCACCCTCTATTCCGCTCCTGAAAAATAGCCACTCCGTACATTTGTTTTTGCTGGTACATAATCTTCTATGTTCTCGTTTAGATGATGATACCAGTATCTTTGATGAATACTGCTGTTTTTCAAAGATCTTCTAGGGTTCTGTAAAGTTTTTGATACCGTGTATTTGGTACTTGCCAAGTTTGCTTTCTTTACATTTTTAAATAGCAAGGCAGTGGTGTACTTTAAAACCGGCAGCCATGGGAAAATCCAGCCATAATTATTTTTGCACCAGTCAAAATTAGTCTTGTGGGATCTGTAGAATTTATAGATCTACACATTCCACAGTTAAGAAAGATAGATGCCATTATAGTTTTAACATATTTCAGTCTATAAGTATTTATGACCATTATTAGCAGGGGTAGATTTAAGGGCCCCTTTTATTACTACACGGGCCTCGGATTAAATGTGAAGCCCGGCGTGTAGTAATAATGAGGGCGCCCTTTTTCAAAAAGTAAAAGATATCAATATTATTAACATTGTCTATAAAACAAAAATATTCAACAAGAACTGATCCCTTAACACGCCCCTGAGGCCATTTCTGGATATCTAAAGACAAAAATTTCCTGGAGAGCATTCCCCGGACCTCCCTAAAACTTTGACTCTCTACTGGCCCTGCTTCCAACTCTCCAACTCCCCTTTTTCAAAAGTTTGCATCCACCCCTGATTAGTTGATGTTCAATCCCTATGGGTTCTGTCATGGATATAAGAAATTTAACGACTTAAATTGGTTTATATTGTATTAATCCCCTTCGAGATATCCACCCCAAACCTACCCGGCCCCGAATTTCCCTCCACTCATAATTAATCTTTACCACATGTTAATTTTCAAAATGACATGCCTGGCAGGGTATGAATTAATGTAAGAATTTTTGTTTGTTGAACTAATAAAATATTTTACTTGATTTGCAGACTTTGAAAAATAAATGAAAGAGGAAAGAAAATGGCCAGGCCTTAAATTTGGATGATATACAGATAAAAAGTGCAATACAGCAAGAAAATTGGCAGTTGGAAATACAAGTAACACTGTTCAAAATGGCTGCAAATGGATCGTTGATGTCTCTGGCAAATGATTTAAAAAAGTACAAGCCTGCAAATGATGATAGTAAAATTGTCACAGATATTAGAATTGATACAACTGCGAAAGATACCTCAAGTAATGACACAACTGAGAATCTATTTTTGCGTTTACCAGATGAAATCATGATTTGTAATGTTTTACCTCTTCTGGATATTATGGAAGCTTGTGTCTGTAAAGCTGTCTGCAGGCGATGGCGCAGTTGGGTTCATGCTTACTTTTCACAGTTAAAAGAACTTGATCTTAGCCCGTGGAACTTTTTGATAGAAGAGGATCATCTTATTGCAATAATAAGGCATACAAGATGTCTCAAATATTTAAGGTTTATATGCACTTATATATTGTAAAACTTGCCTTTAGTCAACCTCACTGAATTCCAATAACTTTTAGTCCTTATAAAATCGGAATTCTTAAGGGAAAACCACCACTGGATATTAAATTTGAAACTCCCGCACTTTTTCTTCTTTTCGATTGGCCTAACTTCTCAGACATTTTTGAAAACTTTCTCTTTATTGAATGAAAATATGTCAATAAACAAAATGTTCATTGTTAAATAGGCTTTCGATTAATATAGTATATAATTTTGTTTTTTTTCTGGGAATAAATAACACTTTTTAAAGTAAATTATAGAAAACAAGGTGACCTAGGCTTAGCAATCATACTACATAACAATTTTTATGTTCATTGATTTTTTTATATATCTTTTCTAATTACTTAGTATTTAAAGTAACAGACCTTTCAATTCCGTTAAAATGCACCCACTTAACATGAATGGCGCTCAAGCAAAATACTAATTTTTTATTTCTAACCAGACTAAGTGTGTGTTGGAAAGCTGTGACTGAATGTAGTTTATCTTCAATTGCATCTTCATGTCCTAACCTTGAGGTGTTTGAAGCTGGTAAATGTGGTAAAATGACTGATGCAGGAATATCAAAACTAATCACACGATGCAATAATCTACTAGAATTAGATTTGAGCAGTTGTTACAATGTAAGTACCGGATCTTAAATGTATTTAAGGGCATACTGGGCCTATAGTTTTTTATTTCTTATCAGGGAAGACTTTCCACTGGCAAACTTAGGTGTAGTTCAGTTGTGAACTTGTATCAATACTTTGGCTAAGAATTATGGCACCCCACCCCCCCCCCTGAGGAACCAAAGGTGGATTTAAGGGGAGTGCAATTATTGCCAAAACATAGTTATGCCTCCCTTATATTATGAGCACCGTATCTAAAATTAACCCTAAAAATAAAAAATAGAAACCTGGACCTGGGAAAGTGCGAAGTGCGCCCCCCCCCCCCCTTTTACTGGATCCGCCCCTGGGAACAGTTGCCTCAGTGGTTATGATTGAAGCGATTGTGTTCTTTGGCTAGAATCTTCAGTACCTTTCCACCCAGGAGTGTCTTTACCTGGACGGTACAAATACCATATTTGGCAGAGCCAACCCAAAGGATGCATAAGTCAAAAAATTTAGTTATAGATTATGAAATAATATAATGCTTATTATCTTTAACATGCAAAAAAAAATCAGTTTCATACAATATTTCCTTGCCAAGTTATGAACAATCATAGTTCAAACATAAAATGTACAAGGGTCATTCTATATTGAATTTTTTGAACAATTTTTGATGACAAGTCTGAAAATTGTTAATGTATTATGAAAGTTGAAAGTTTAAACTGTCTGATTTTGAAATAAAATATAATTTGAAAAACAAATATTCCTTCCTATTGCAAAAAAAAAAAAAAATAGCTTTGCAACTTATGCCTCCTTTGGCTTGGCTCTGCCACATATGCTTTAATTACAGCTGTAACATTGTGGAATGGATTGTGTTCCATATAGTATGCACTTGTCCAGTGTCTGGGGTTAATAATGTGAAGTTCTTAAATCCTTGATAGTAAGTGCAATGTCAATTTCATTTGTATTAAACTGCATTCATGACACCAGAACATAAATTTGGGCTAAATTTAGACACACGTTTACTTTGTAGACTTTCACACTAATTTGTCTGTTTTTCAATTCATTACAAACTACTGTAATTCAATGAGAATCCAGTTTAATTAAGGTAGAGTAGGCTTTGCAAAGTCAAGAATTAGTTCATAATTAATAGCAAAGTCTGACATTCTTTTGAACAAGACAGTCTTAATGAGTTCAGGGATAGACAAACCAGTAAGGGTGGGTGTCACAATGATTAAAAACTTTTTTCAGAGACATAGGCTGGGTGGAAGGTCTTAATGTAAGCGTTAGGGTGGGTGAAAAATTGTTGAAGGTGGTTGGCCCTGCTCACCTATGCCCAGCATAATTATAAATTCAGTGAGTTTAATGACCTTCAGAGCAAATTGAATCTTTAATGTACTACTCATAAATATGCTTTAAAAAAATGATTGTGTTTGCCTATGCCAGATCAACCCAAAATTTTTAAAATAGAGGTCAGCACCTTTTAAAAATTGTCATATCTCAAGACTTTTTGGTCTGTTAAATAAAATCATCCTTAAAATAAAATAAAAAATTAATGTTATCAGGTAATGTGTAAAGCAAAAATATTATAGCATGGAGATTTTTTGTTGCCCCATGATTATATTATATTATAAACATCCGCCAAGCGTCAAAATTCTTCTGAATGCAGCTTTTACCGTTTAAAATTTCAGTACACACTGCTCTTTTTTGCGTTTACTTCAAAGCTACAGTATAGCGTTGATTTGTTGTTTTCAGTAAGGATAAAGATTCTAAGAACAGGGTGTAGAAAGTAACAGTAAAGTTGACTGCGATCTGGTTAACTTTTTGCTTCTATGAAAAATCATTGTAGCATGACGCTCCACTACAGATTATAGACTGGACAGCATATGTTTTCCTAAATTTAATCAATTCCCTTGGGTTATTTTAAAATTTCCCTCAAAATTTTATCAGAATCGGTCAATTAAGAATATTATTATTACTTGCAATAAATTATCTGTGAAAATGACCTCGTCTGATTCTCGTCTGTTTGAACACATCTTGTTTGAAAATTGGCCTGGGGAGGACCCTAAACCCCAGAAACAACACAAAATTTGGCACTGGACCCCCCTCATCTGGCATCGTGCCCCCTCTATCCAGCTCTGCAGGATCTGCCCCTGTAAAATATTATTTGGAGACGAGTTATTAGTTACCAGTGTACACAGATAAAGATATTGCAGTTTTACTGAAAAGTACATGATCTGTGGGGAGAAGCAAGTTAGTGCAACACAAATCTACAGCACTTTGGGTACTGTTGTGGATGTGTGTGCTATAAAAATCTTATAATTGTTATTATTAGCAGGGGCGGATCTAGGATCGTGTGAAAGAGGGGACGCAAAATACCCGGCTGGGTGGGTATGTCCAAGTTTAAAATTTAACGAGAAAAACCCCATATTTGTGTGTATTTCTTAAACTGCAGTTGTATGCAGTTTGTATGTACTCTATTCTTGATGGAACATTTTAGAGGGGGTGCACATATACCTTTGACGATATTAGGGGGCATGCGCCGGATTCACACCCCCCTCCCCCCAATTATGCCACTGATTAGTAAGTAAAAAATTAAATTCTTTGTTTTCAGATTACAGATAACGCTATTGTTGAAATTGCACAGCACTGTAAACACCTCAAAGGGCTTTATTTATCCAGTATATACAGTGTGACAGACATTGGTGTCAAAGAACTTGCTGAACATTCCAAGTGCCTGGAAGATTTAGATATTAGCTACTGCATTGCTATTACCAATGATAGTGTATTGGATCTGATGAAGCTAAGGGAGTCTGGATCGCTGACATCACTACGTATTAATGGCTGCACTAAGGTACTTCACTTGCATGCACATGAAAATTATCAATTTTTGGAGAGACTGTACCTTAAAAATCTAGGCCATGTTTCAGCATGATTGTCAGATTATCAAGGGTTTGAATTTCCTTAAAATGTTCCCACTGCAAGAACTTACCAGTGGGATTGGTTTTTTATGCTATTTATTTTACAAAGTGTCATATCATACAGTAAAATTTTGCTGTGGACTGACGGTCTACTATAGCAGTAAAAGGTTCCTTCCACAGCAATTGCTGTCAGTGTTGTTGGAAAATTCGAAACCAGATTATCTGATTAAATATCATCCAATCAAATCAATTTAAAAAAAACAATGCGTAAAATCAATGCAGACCATAATACATTGTACATTTGTGATGATTTCCCTTTTCTTGTGTGGCACCCCGGTGAAATCCTCACAAAAACAAGATCAAGGTTGATCCTGTGTCAAAGGTGATGAGCTAAGCAGAAAGGATCACTGTCCTTCATGATGATGATTGAAATAAATATTATTAGAATTAAAACATGTTATTTACTAAGGCCATATTTGCCCAGGAAAATATCCGATAAACTATCATGCTAAAAAAGTGCTGCAGAAACTGGTTTAACCTATTGTGACGTTATAAAATTATCCGATATTATCTGATCCTATTCCAATAATTATCCGATAATTGACCTAAATGTGAAGATTTTTTTACCTTTGACATGGACTCAACCTTGATCTTGAAAGGATTTCAACGCGGTGCCACGCGAGAAAAAGGGAAATCACCAAAAAATTACTGGAAGTTAGTGGATTCACGATGCATTTTCGTCTGCATTGAGTTTGCATAGTTCTTTTTTAAAAAATTTATTTGATTGGATGATACTTTATTGGATAATCTGAAAATCCTGTGAAAACACTGCCTAAATTTGTAAGGTACAGTCTCTCCAAAAACTGACTCATTTTTTGTGGTTTCCAGAGAGTTTAGTTGAGAGTTAAGTTTGCCTGCTTAAATTGGATTCATAATTTTTGAACTTTTAAATATACAGTATATCCAATTTAAAGTAAAATTTGGTTTTCAGAATAGTTGGTTTTTGGCAGAGTAAACTGTATTTGTTTTGGGGTAGTTGGTGGAGCAGTTGAAACCCCTTTTAAACTGCCAAACAAATTACAATCCAAGGACGTTTCTGCCGCAATTGCAGAACGAGTTTCATTTTATACCAAATCAGACATTGCGGGATGTATCCGCTTTACTACTAAAGCGGAGTTAGATTACACTGCTAATGATCTGGTTTACGATTGTTTACAAATAACCTACACAGCGCCCCCTAGACGTACTTAAGGGATTCCTCTTTCTCTTCTGTTTTCATTTTCTGGTACTTTAAAACAAATCACTTTCAAAATTACCCATACAATGCAATAAAATATTTACTATTACTCACATTTATTAGAAAAGTGATTTACAAATAAACTATTTGTGCTTTTAAACCTACTGTCAAGTAAATGTATTACCCAACGGATGAGGTTGTTAAACCATTCCGGAACTTAAAATTTGGAACTGTTTACGCTGCCACTCCGGATTCGTCCCAAAAAGGATTAGAGATGACAATGAATTCTTCACTGGGACCATTGTGGGAGGATTGAACCCGTAATCTAATTTTTACACCCGCAGTTACACGTCTGGGGATGCCCAAATTGTGTAAAAGGTTTATTAGACTCCCAATCATGAGTTCAGAGTTTGAAACTCATGCTGGAAAGTTGCCTCATTTACGTTCTTGCTAAACTTGCAAACATCGACCCATTTTCTGGCTACCTAACACTTCTGTTTGTCTAATGCAGAGTTACCCGTGCTCCTGGAATATAGGGCAATCTCCTGTGGGCGTGGTTTGCCACTCTTCCTGACGAGCAAAAAAAAAAGGGTTATTTTCCCATTCGGTGCCCTCATACCCTATTTTGACCATATTTTAGGTTAATCTTGCAAGTTTTGGTACCTAATAAAGGGGGGGGGGGACGTAACTATGTTTTGACGATAATAGGGGGGCACCCCTCTGCGCCCCCCCTTTGGATCCGTGCCTGCCCTGGACTGTCATATTCTGTACCGCCAAGGAGGCAGGTTTTATGACTAGTCCAGGATCAACTAGTGTTGTTTTAAGGTTAGTCCTGGACTAACTTTGAGAATACCAGCCTATTTGCTTTGGGGTAGATGGTGGAACAGTTTAGAATCCCAATCAGGAATTCAGAGTTTGAAACTCATGCTGGTCAGTTGCCTGTGTTCTTGGACAAGACACTTCATCTTAAACTTGCAAACATTTAAAACCATTTATTTTCCTATCTAACATTTCTGTACCTAACTTTTCTTTCGGAATATGTTTCATAAAGTTTATATTTTAAGCTAATTTTCGATTAATTTACAGTAAGGAGAAGTACAGTTTCTTGAATTCTGTTTGTTAACACTAATAGCATTTAAAAAAAAAAAAAACTAAAATGGTATCTCTTATAATCACAATCACAATTTATGGCTCCTGTTGTTACGTTTTACTTTTTCAGGTATCCGATGAAGTTGCACTGAGGTTAATGCAGACTGGTATTGAGGTGAACAATATGTTTTAAAAGTGACAGCACTAATGTACCGAACTGGTAATCGGGCATATCCAGGATTTTTGAAGCATGGTACTTGACAGATAGTCAGGCTGGTTTTGTTTTAACAGCAAAAAACAAATGTTACTGTACTTGCCTGAATAAGGCCCAGACCTTGAAAAATTTGAGGTGCTTATTCAAACAGGGCGCTTCAAACAATATTGAGAGCGTGTACTTTAATTATAGATCATTGCTATGTTTCGGTCTTAAATATTAAAGCTTGTTCAGAAGAGCCTTTTAATTGTTTTAAATCACTTACAATATGGCGTTAGCATTATTTGACTTAAAATTGGCTGTTTTAATCAAATATTAGGGATATAACTGTATACAGTATTTATGTACTGTATCAAACAATTTAAACTCATAACATTATTTGATGTGGCACCAAAATGTACCTGCAATATAGTGCCCTCAATTACTGCTACTAATATTCGTTTGAGATTCAATACTCAACATAATCTTAGGAAACACTGTTTTATAGCAATGGTCTGAGGTGATTTTGCTAAGACCGCCAGTGTGTTAAAGTTGGCTTTAGAGATGCCATATTTTAGTGACCGGGCGTGGATTTTCCTAATTTTGGACTTTTTAAGGTTGTAACATGCTATACTATACTGCAGTATATATTTTTAATTAAATTCATTAAAATTGAATGAAGGTCGTTCATGTAGAAATCGGTAATCTCAGCATTGTTCATTTTATAAGTCTTCTTTGCATTTAGTGCATTTTCTCAAGGGCTTCAAGTGCTCCACATTAATACACATGATACATTGACATAGGGAGCCATAGTGAGGTTTCACAAACTTACGAAATACGAAAACAAAAATGGATACTCACACATCCAATTTTCAAAGTTGCTAAATATGTTTAAAAATATATCAAATTTTCCACCTACGAATCATTGATGATCGTCCTAAAATATTCACCAAATATAACGGATATTCAAGGTTTCTATTTAAACACTACAAGAATTTATGTATCCGTTTTCGTATTTCGTAAATTTGCAAAACCTTGCTAGTACATGTATCATATTCTTAGTCACTAGACATGCTCTATATACAACTGTATGCACTACACATGGTAACCTACATCATAAAACCGATTAATTTGTCCTCTGTGTATTTTAAATATTTAATGCCATTGGTTTTTCATATATTTGAACAAAAAGAACAATGGTACCTAAAATATAACAATATGAAGGGCATTTTAAATCTAATGTAAACCATTTTTAGATGCGTGTCATATATTTAATACTACATATAAAAAATTAAGTTATTTAAATTTTCAAGGAATGAACAAGCTGATAGACATTGTAATATTAAAATATATACAGTACAGGATTACTGATTTTGAACCTTCTCAAAGTGCTGCACTTTACATTAATTAAGCCAGTATTGAAAACTGTGTATTATCTAGCCTGAATTTAATTAATTAATGTGAAATATATACCATATGTTCTTTGCAACTTTCCTGGCCATATTGGCTAGTAATTTGCTTCCCAATTGGCTTAGAAACCAATAGGTACTGGGTGTAGAAAGCAGGATTTCTTGCCTCGAACAAGACATCCATTTATAGAAGCCTGTATGAAGACCACCTAGACCAGTCTAACTTCGGCTTGAAACGTTAGAGAACATTTGGAAATATTACTTAAAGAAGACTGACTGTAAACATTAACTATTTTTGTATATACTGTAAGAGTTTATATGTTGTAGATGTGTTAAATTTTTATGATTAAGACTAGGTTTAAAAGTGTTATTCATATAAATAATATAACTTAAAAGTTAATAAAAACGAAGTAAAAGATTAAAAGAAAGAAAAGAATGTATTGAAAAACACGCGTAAAATGCGCGTAAACGCGCGAGATAAGCCTACGCTCTGAGCGTTGCGATAGCGACGACTACAATTTTCAATTAAACTGGTTGCAAAATGTCAAGAA
>JAOTQE010023814.1:0-10561 GCA_025631205.1 Nesometra sesokonis | reverse complement strand
TGACCCATCCACACAATAGTCGAATATTGTAACGCCTGATATTGTAGTAAACAAAAATCAAATACATTACCACCAACCATAAAGAATCCATGGCTACCAAAAGACCGTAAAATAACCTGGAACATCAAAATTAAAACATAAATCAAAGGCTGATGTAGGCCTAAGTCCAGGCCAAGGGAGTGCCCTTTCCTGTTAGCATCCAGCGGGATAATTGAACGTCAATTACTATCACGAGCTATGTTCACGCCTGAGCAAACAAGACTAGGGAGCTCCGTATTGTCACGTCTGCTTTCCATGGAAGTCAGCTGGACACCACTCTTTGTGATTTTTATACTTTCGCCAGAATTGTTAATGTTTCAGCTAGTATTTGTAAATGTAATACAGTATCTAGTTTGTGATTTTAAGTATTCGCCAAATGGCTAAGCATCCCTAATTATATTCAACCATATCAAAATGTTTTTAGCCCAAGGTGAGCCCAGAAGTCACCTATGCGAAAAAAAATTTGTTGTTTCATGATGCATTCTTTGATCGAACATATCACCTTAACAAGCTATTAGCTATTTCTAGATCATATTTAGTAATCATAACTTTCAGATCATTCTTAAGGGTTTGTGTATCTATAGTTCATGTACGAATAATCATGCACACGAGAATTTTCAAAATGTCAGATCTGGATGGAGTAAAAATCAAAGAATAAACTTTGACACTACAATCATGAAAAAAGGTGCTTGGTGACTGAAGTTATAGGATGATTTAGTTTCAAAATGACGACCATTTTGAAATCCAACATGGCCACCAAAGATAAAATCTAGAAAATCAACATTTACTTTTTAAATTGGCATACTTCAAATTTGTGAAAAATGTGAAGTTTACAATTTACACCAAAAAACCCAACAGATGTACAAACCAGACTATACCGTATCCTTCCATTTTCAGTAAGTCGTTCGAGAGGCACACTACCAAATGCTTTTCTGGCTATAACTATTTTCCTGACAACCTACCAGAAAAGTTATTTATTGCAGCTAATATTTTTATGAAGGGTGGTGTTAGGACTTCAGGATTGTACGCTGTATAGATTTCCACTGGTTGCTCCTCCTGTAACTCTACTACATCATTTGTGACGGTAAATATCAAGTATCTTTTGTGAAAGCTGTAAATAGAGATGCTGGTAGAAAACACAGAGGGAAGCAACATTTCTATGATGACTTATTGGCTGGATGTTATATTTCAAGAAATCCAGTATATTGAGGACATGAAGAGCTCTGGCCTAAACACGGTCATGTAACGTCAGTACAAACTGTCCTACACCAGCTCAAATAGGACAAGCGTATTCCAGAATTGGTTGTATTTACGCCTATTATGTTGTTACTTTGGCCTGGACAGGCAAAAGAGACTTTCATCCAAATAGTCTTCTTGATGCCTTCTTTGCAACTCCCTTGTTATGACATGTCCAAAAGAGTGACTTGGAGATTGACTGGTTGCAAAGCTTTCTTTTTCTTAATAGTTTTAGGTTTGTTGTTTCATATTTTACCTAATTTCCAAATGTGGTAGAAGTATATGAAGTATCCCCCCCCCCCCCCAAAATGGAGATTTGAACTCATCATGTACTGTAAAAACCTACCGTATTTGGATTAGTGAGATTCCTAGCATCTGTTAGCCAGCTACTTAAATGATTGTACGTACTTCGCCGTGTTATATCATATACCATTAAAGCACCAGCAGCTCCTCGGTAATAGCTTCTGGTTACAGCCCTGCATAAAACAAAAATGAATTTGATACTGACAAGGTGGACTGTATCATGAATCTAATTTCAGTGAATTTGTAATACAAAATATAAGCGATGTTTTTACGGTGATATTAGTGCCTCATCATGTACTGTAACACTGCCAATGTTGTTTTGTACATTACAAAAAAAAGCCTCCGAATCTGAATATTATATTGTTTTTTTTTTTGTAGAGTTCTCTCATTTTGCTTGTTTTTACCATTTAGATATCTGAAATTGTGTTCATTTCTAATAATTCCAGTGAATCGACATGTATACAATGAATTGTTTTGGCAAATTCTCATGTAATAAACATACATCTACTGTAACTTCCAAATTAAAAAGTTTAACAGTAATAGATTACTGGTACCATATATTTTACATACATTGTCTCCCAAACACTTAAAATAATTTCCAGAGTTGAAATGAGATAAATTTAGGGAATACGCCGAATGTTTTACAATTTGTGAGGAAATCAATAACTTTTGTTAATTTTTCCCATGTGTGTGCTGCTTTCTCTAGTGAAGTGTGGCTGTATTGTTGACAATGTTGCTTCATCAAGTTGGGTTGCCGGGTGGGATTGTCGTCAGTTCGAGAGGCTGAATGAAAAATTAGCAAAAGCTGAAGCAGATAGTAATTTTCTCAAAAATTTCCAAAGTATTTTTTTTAGAAATTACCTTCACCCAAGTTCCCAAATGGCTGCAATAATGAAAACCTGAATTTATGATGCAATGTACGATTTTTCAGCTTGTCAAATGAAAACCAAAGACATACATTTGACAATAATGTAGTTTATGACTTCAAAAGCTGAGTTAATTAAGATTTTCGATATACAGGTTAAAACGCAATTAGGTCAATAAAAAAAGCAAATTTGCACATGCTTAATTTCTGTTTGATGGCAACCTGCACATGTTCCACAAGTGGTATAGGTGTCATAATAACCTAGCGAAGAACCTCTTGAGCAAACCATTGCAATCTCACAACCATGGACTTTTGTGACCAAATAGCACTGTTTTTTGTAACAATGAATACAGAATGAATGCAGAATAAACACTATTACACAAATTTGATCTTTTGCTCGACCTTGAACATAATTTTGACCCTGCCCCTTCAAATTATAGACTTCGATATGAACCAAGTTTGAAATGTATGTGTCAACTATACCAGAACTTATGGCTGATTACATTAATTTGATCTTTGGCTCAACCTTGACCTTCAAATCAAATCAAAATTTATTTCCACAACACTGATGATACAATATGAAATGTCAATATGCATAAATACAAGTAAAAAAATACTGCAATTTATAATGATATTATACTATACAAAATAATGATGGTAGAAAAGGGACGCCACAGGAAGCAAGCTTTAGAACGGGCACCCCTCAAGTATGAAAACAAAATGTATGGATATTTTTAGCTTCCAATAAATATATAATAAATAAAATAATATAAAAAAATTATATATCTTCATTTGGAGACAAATTAAGCAAATTATTGACTATAAATTATACAGTTTTCTTTTAAACATCTAATTAAATTAACCTTATATTCATGGGAGTAAACATTATTAAGTTTTCTCTTAAACATACATATATTATAACTTAATTTGATTTTTTTACAAATATTATTCCATACTTTTGGCACTTCATATGATATGCCTCTTTGGCCCATTTTAGTATTTTCTTTAAAATATACAGATTATCTTTATTTTTTGTAGCATGTAAGTGATCATGTTTTAAAAAAGTTATTAAAAGATAAGGGTAATTCTTTTCTTTCATATTTAAACATAAGAAATTAAAATATATTTTCTATATAAGTCATAGACTGTAATTGAATTTGTTTCAATAAAAGTGGTAAGGATGGGTGACGATAATCCTTTTTGCAAATAATTCGTAGAGCTTTTTTCTGTAGTATATGTATGCAATTCAGATTTGTAATGTCAGTGGTACCCCAAGTGGTTATACAGTAGGTTATATTTGGTAAAATTAGCGAATTATAGATAGATAGTAAAATTTGATATGGAAGGATCTTCTTTAGCCTATTTAAAGTACCGATCATGATTGACATTTTTTTGTTCTACGCACTCCAGTACATCATTATTCATAATTAATTTGTTGTGGTTAGTATCGACTACTTTGTTTTTGCTACTGAACATAATATATTTTGTTTTTGATACATCAACTGTAAGTTTGTTAGCTATAAACCATTTGCTTAACTCATCTTGTTCTCTATTCATTGTATTGAACGCAGCATCGATATTATCATGTCGTAATATTTGTATCATCTGCGAACATGATTACTTCTGATTGTGTGCATACACCAGGCATGTCACTTACGTATATCAGAAAAAGTAGTGGCCCTAGTATCGAGCCTTGGGGCACTCCATGCAGGATATTTTTATGATCTGATTTACAACCTTTAATTTAAAAAAACTGTTTTCTGTGACTCTGATAGCTTATAAACCAGTCTAAAACGACACCTCTTACTCCATAACATCTTAATTTATCAATTAATGTATCATGATTTATCGCGTCGAATGCTTTGGATAAATCCAAAAAGACGCTCAGTACAAAATGTTTTTGGTCCATTGCCATTGTAAATTTATCTACTGTTTGGAGAAGTGTGTGTTCCATATTAAAATTTACTGCGTATATTGTGTTTAGACAGGAACGACATTGTCTGGTCAAATCAAACTGTATTTTTTTTTTGCTCAAAAATATGTAGCTACTCTTTTATGCCAATTTCTGTGTTTGTATTTTAATAGAGAATTTGATATATCACTGATATACAATCATTTTTGTGTTCACAATTTGTAAATCACACGTAATTCCGTAACCGTAACTCCGTAACCGGACATACTATTATTCACTTAAATAAAATTTTTTGAAAACAATTATATTAGTGTTGATTTGTACTTCAGGTGTTAAGGGTTCTGAATAAAATTAGTGTTTAAAAGCTAACTTGCACATTTCAGAGGGATTGTAATGTAAATTAAACAGGGCAAAATTATGGGGGTTAAAATTTGTAATTCTGTAATGAAGAACTAATTCATTGATTGCTATAAATATAATTTACTATAAATATAAAGGTTAAATAAGGTATGAAAACGAGTGTAGGACAAAAGCCACCTAGGACAACAGCCACCCAGACAAAAGCCACCTAACAATGGATTACACCATTTCAATACAGGGGTGCACAGTGGTGCTTTTGTCTTTGCATTGGTGGGAGTTGACAACATGCATTGATTTGTTGATAAGTAACTGGTTGTAATAAACCTAAATATCATCAACTTAATTAAATGATGCACTTATCTAGCTTCCTGGTAAGTTTCTTTTTACATTTTGTTTAAGTGTGTCTGTAAAAACATTTTATAAAACATTAAAAAAGTTCAAAAAGAAAAAAAAACAAAACATATTCATAACATGAAATTATATTTTTTTTTCAACTTGTTTCATACATTTAGCAGAAAATATACATTATTAAATAAATACAGTAAATTGATTAATATGTATTGAACACTAAGAATAAAGTAATTATGTTATAAAATATAATGATTTTACAGACACATACACACACAAACAAAATGTAAAAAGAAACTTATCAGGAAGCTAGATAAGTGCATCACTTTAAAGTTGATATTTAGGTTGATTACAACCGGATACTGATCCACAAATCAATACATGTTGTCACACACACTAGCTCCCACCAATGCCAAGACAAAAGTACCATTGTGCACCCCTCTACTGAAATGGTAAAATCCATTGTTAGGTAGCTTTTGTCTAGGTGGCTGTTGTCCGAGGTGGATTTTGTCCGATTACTATGAAAACACACTTGGAGAAAATTGACTTTAAAGATATAAAACTGTTGACTTCCTGTATGTGTTTCCATTGATTTTGAAAAACAGCCTTTACAAAATGTAGTTTAAAAACATGTTTATTGTACATAAACAGGAAGAATGTAATCATAAAATTAACTAAACTTAACAAAATAACAGAAATCTCATTTTTGTGAAATTATGACTTTCTGTCTACTTTTGTGAATATCTCAAAATGACCTGGCGTACAACACAACTCATTTTGTCACGACACCTCACAAATATGTGCTTGTTGCTGCCTGAGCACTTTATTCTCAAACCCAAATTTATCCTTGTGGCAATAACCGAAACATCTTTTCAAATTTCCATTTCCAAGTCCAAGGAGGGCACACTGCCTGAAATATTTCCTCCTTTAACCATCAGTATCCCAGTTAGCAACTAATTTTATTACTTGGTTGACCTTTACAGCTATCTATATTACCTGAATCTTTCCTGTCCGGCAGTGTCCCAGATCTGTAATTTTATTTTCTGGCCAGATACCTCAATAATCCTTGTTCCAAATTCAACACCAATTGTGTGAGGGCAGTCTGCCATAACTGTAATTAATAAAATGTATATGTTACATATCAGGTTTATAAGAAAAGTCTACATACAGAAAGCTTTTTTGTATTTTCGTATATTCTACTAATACAAAAATGTATACAATTCCTGTTGACAATAAAAAGAAACAAATAAATAATTCTTTGAAGCAAAAAATGGCAGTATGAAAGTTCTACACAGGTTTATTGGATGCTTCAAATAATAAAAGCCAGGATAGCGATGGGAGTATGAAAGTTCTACACAGGTTTATTGGTAGCCTGTCTCACAGGCCTTACGGTCTGGTTTATTCACTTTTATTGCTAGTTTAAACGATTCAAGCGTGACAATTCACACCTGTGTAAATCGTCACACTTGATTGAATTCGAAAATCACGTGATACCATTGCATCCCTTTCTCTAATAAAAGTTTGGCGTTACCACCGAAGGCCTTCGTGCGCGGATGGATTTGGGCTTACCCATAGAGAAAAGAATTCCTAGGCCTAGACAACGTGATGCACGATTGCAACTGCACGAGAAATAATAACTGATTTTTTTTTATTAGAATATGACAAAATTACATTTGTGAGAATACTTTTCAAGTATAATTTGTTGTTTGGTAGTCTCTCAAATGGATATTATCGTTCACTCGAAAAGGAAGCATTTTGGTTGGTCGATCGTAGGTAGGTAAACATTTTGAAACGCCCACATGCCAAATACGGAGGTAGAAAATTTCTTTTTTGTGAATCGTCACGCTTGAATCATTTTAACAGGCCTTATGACGGCTAAACTAAAATAAGTGAGTATGGGACGTCAATAGCACCTTGAATACACCAGATCGTAAGGCCTGTGAGACAGGCTAGTTTATTGGATGTTTCAAATAATAAAAGCCAAGATAGCATTTCACCAAAAACACCAATAAAATGATAATCCCTTAAACTGAAGTTTGGAATGTTCGAGTTACTTTTGACTTTCGAATGTCCACGAAGCAAAATATAAGTAATACCTGCAAAGCTTATATCCTACCACATCTGCAACATCAAGAACATACAAAAATTGCTCATGTTCTTATAACATCTAAACTTGATTATTGTAATGGTGTCCTCTATTCTCTTCCAAGTACTGTAGATACCTGGTTCGCGCGCTCTTAATTTTCGCGATGACATGTCGATCGTGGAAGTTAAGGGCCATGAAAATATCAAAGGAAAATTATATGAATTTATCGTGTGTAGGTCGAGGTCATGTGCCAAGGCCCGATACAGGACTAGGCAGGGGCCAGGGCCCAGTTCAGGCTGAGAAGATCATCTAAAAATAGGTTTAATTTATGAAAATAATAATTTTGGCACTATTCCAAGATAAATATGTGGATTATAACTGTTTGGGTTTCAAAGTCACCCTACTTGTCAGTTAAATAAATCATATTTTGAAGGCAACGGTCAAAACACTTTCCACAAACTTTAAACAAAAGACAAAGTAATTGTAAACGATTACACACTTGCCTATGTTTTGGAGGAGATTATATTTTTTTCTCTTGTTTAAATGTTTGTTGTTTTGTTGTTCCTTGACTAAAGATCTTGAGGTGATTAAATTTAGAAACTTAAACAGTCACAAATGGGCATGACCAGACTGACAGACGGACATTTTTGAAAATCTGTTTCAAGAGACGCTTTTCGCGTCTAAAAAGAAATTGTGTGTAATTTCAAAGTGGAAAAAACCACTTTTTACCAAATGATCAGATAGGAGTAGTTGGGGTGTGGAAGGAACAGCGGGAATAATATGCCTAGGGTGGATCCTGGGCCAAGTGTGAAGACCTAATGAGGGTGACGGCTCGGGACTCCGTAGCCACGATCAGATCATTATAACTCCATGATGAGGTCTGGAATTGCAAAGCAAGACTGAAATTACAAGTGGAAATGATGACCTTCAAGGGACCTCTGACCCAAGATGGAATTTGGGAGGTTGATGGTTCTTCTGAGCTGATGTAATTAGATTAAAACCACTTTAGGTAATTTTATCCCAATGACCACTTAATGACCTTTGACCCCAATTTTTGATCAGCATGGTTGCAAGGAGGACAGAAACCCAGTTGGACGTTCCTACATTATCTGAAAATTTGTAGTAAAATGGGCCAGTAGTATTTTAGATTAAGAGTAAAGGACAAATACAGTATACAGACTGACAGACAGAGATGCAACCCATTGTAGTGCTTCACCCCATGAGGTGAGTGTAATTAATAAATCATACTAATACCATACCTCCTTGCTAATTTAATAATAATGTCAATGTTACACACACTGTATACTGGTAGCAATTGTGAATTGAATGAATAAGTGTTGTCAAGTTACCACTGTTTATAAACAATTTGTCAGATGTTATCGAAAGTGTGGAACAGAGTATCTGTTATCAAACACATAAGCACTTATGTAGCCTGTCTCAGGCCTTATGGTCAAGTTTATTAACTTTTATTGCTTGATTCCTTTTAAGGCACTACTGACATCCCATAATCACTTATATTAGTTTAGCCATAAGGCCTGTTAAAACGATTCATGCGTGACCATTTGTACTGTGAATTCATGGTGCAAACAGGGTTCAGGGTTGAATGCTTCTCACAATAATGACATATTCATTATTATAAATTTTAAAATAGTTTGCAAGACAATTTACCATCGAAAATAAGACTGAAAATTCAGTTTTTTTGAAAGGGCATTTCCAATAAATGGTCAATAAACCATCATAGCCTAATATAGGGCTGTAATTCTATGTGGCAATGGGTGAATAAAATCATGGAAATTGTCAAGTGCTTTGGTCTAGGAGAAGCCAGAGACAGTTCGTGGTCAATATAACTTTGAGGTAGGTAATTAGGGGCCTATTAAACATTGTTTATTAAGGGCAAGCACACTAGTTTTAAAACTAAAATCATGATCCTCAACTAGAAATTTTTTTTAACAAATAACTGTTATTTATGTACACACGTAAGAAACGGGTAGAAATCGTAAAATCAAGAACATTTTAAGGGCCGCGAAAATAAAGAGATCTACTGTACTGTAGTCAGGAAACTTCAACTTCAGCTAAATTGTGCTACTCGTCTTGTTGCAGGGCCATCTCACCGTCGGCACACAACACCCACTCTTCATGCCCTACATTGGCTTCCCGTAAAACATTGTACAGTAAAACCCCTTAGTTGTATACGGCACGGTCCCGGTGGCATTCATAATTGAAAGGATTCATAAAATCAGGGTTCAGTGAAATAAACGCGATCGTCAACCTATACGACGTACGTAAACGCGGAAAAGCATGAAAAGGGAAAAGTCCCCTTATTTCATCAACATTGTTTAGTCTTACTCCGCTAAACTCTGCCTACTCTGTGTTGTATAATAGGGGTTTTTTTTGTATTAAATATAATCTATAACTAGATTTTGTTATAATAATTTTTAATTAATCGGTCATACAGTATATATTTTGGCTAACAGTAATGGACCAGACATTTGCCTCGTGTGTAGTAAAGTCCAACGTGGGTAGGAGTGAGAGAGTTGTGGTTGTTTTATATGCACGGCAGCTGTGCATACACAATATTACACGTGGTAAAGATTGGGTGCTTGTCGGGACCGCTGGGTGGTTCTCAGCGATACGGTGGCGGCGTGGAGAGAGAGAAAATTGTGGGCGTTTTACATGCACGGCGGTCTTCCGTACGAAATATTACACACGGTAAGGATTGGTTGCTTGTTGGGACCGCGGGGTGGTTATCTTAGCGATACAGTGGCGGTGTTTGTAGTGTGAAGGATGGTGTCAGATCAGCTGTTTAGACTGTGAAGATGCCGATTTTTTGAAGTAAACGATACACTAATGTTGAAAAATATTTGCGCTTATTGTAAATCGTAAATATAAGTTTATTATTCGTTGAAATATATGTATTATTTGTAATTAAAATAAAAATGTTGATGACGTCATGAGCCGGTACAGGCGTTCGTAAAATTGAGGTTTCGTATAATCGGGGTTCGTAATTAAGGGTTTTTACTGTATTGTGTTTAAGTTACTACTCTTTAAATCTTTTCATTCCCAGTCTCCTATGTATATATCCAATCTAATTCCACAACGTTCGGCTACTTGTTCTTGTATTCTCAGACCTACTTCTACTCATACTATTCTTAATATTCCACCATGCCACTTGAAGACCTGTGGTAAAGGACCTTCATGGTTTCTGGATCTTTTACCTCTCTGTTCTTACAGTATTTTTCTGCTTTTCCTTTGCTTTTCTGCTTTTTTCTTTTTTTTTTTTCAAAGACACTAGCGTAAGCGCATAGAGATTTTGTATTATGCTCTCTATAAAGCTTTAAAAAAAAATTGTTATATTGCCCAAACACAGAAAAATTTTAAAACAGGGTCGGTCGGTCGGATTTTTTTTTTTTTT
>JAOTQE010023803.1:0-10561 GCA_025631205.1 Nesometra sesokonis | reverse complement strand
GATTTCGGGCTCCCACAGGTTTTCCCCACATTTTGGCGAGGGTCACCCTCGCTTATTTTCTTATTTACTACTTCTAGGTGATAAATCCACAGAGAAACGGACCTTCGCTCACAACGGTCACGAAAGTCCCAAAAATGACCCTACTACAATGATGGTGCAGAATATACAAAATAATATTTGTAAAATTATTTTAATTTTCCTTTTGATGTAAAACTGCAAGTTTAAAATTGAACTTAAGTAAATAAATTAAGTGGTTATTTTACATTTTTATTTTTAATACCGTCAATGCTGCAAACTAAAGGTTATTTTACCGTCTTTTTTATAAACATTTTTTTCAAAACTTGTTTTGTGTGTAACTTAAAAATTATAGCATTAAATAAACTACAGTATAACAAATATATACAGTATACTATAACGTATAAAGGTGAACAGGTTAGTTTTAATTATAATTCATAGAATACCTTGCATGGTTTGTACTATCCTGGTATATACTATAGCATTATTTAGGCCTAATTTATACATTTTTTTATTTGAATATATGAAAATTTCTATTATTAATAGTATTGCCTTGTTTATTATCATGGAAATTTTTCCATAAAATGTATTTTTAGATTTAATTAAAATCCATGGCCATCTTAGACACAAAATAAAACGTTTCTTTATCATGCTACATTGTAAAGAAATTAATGCATGCAATAAAAACATAGACATGTGCTAAATGAATGCTGCAAAAAAATTGGAACATCTCAAGGAAATGCTAAACTTGATAAGATTACATTAATAACACAATTGCCTTTGTCTCACAAAGCAAATAAATAAATGATCAGAAAATATCTGTGGTTGGATGGTTTGCCTTTTATCTATTCTTATACCATCGTCTTTATTGATCCTACGTTATTGGCGTTCCTATGTTTGGATACCCATTGTATATTTGCAAGTCCCCAGAGCAATGATCCGTACTCTTACATTAAGGAAAGGTCAATAATATCGCGTATGTAAATATAACAGCGGAACCGATATTCTTCTTTACCTCATAGAATTGATTGTAAAGAAGGGTTGCATTAGATGTCACCTGTCAGTGATAAACATGTTGACAGTTGAATGTAGAATTCAAATCCTACTGAAGTACTGTAAGGGACACAGAATAGTAGAGATTATTGTTCTAATCTATTATAAACAAAAAAAAATTATGACTAGAGATATCAGCATTTCTAACCTTTGTAATGAAGAAAGTTCATGTCTACTAAGTGAAGTTAAACTGAATAGGCATAGAATAGTAGGGATTGTTGTTTCTAATCTATTATTTAAAAAAAAATATTTAAAACTATTTATAGATTTTTTTTATGACTAGAGGTATCCTAAGCCTTGTAATGAAGAAGATTAAGATGGTTAAACTGGTAGACTTTAAATAAAAATACTAAACATTGCAAAGTCTTTTGTTTATAATTCAGTACATGTTTTTAACAGGTGTGGATCCAATGGGGGGAGGTGCAATTTTGACTTGGTATTATTTTTTGTATATTTTAGGCCTCTAAAAGTACTTCTGAGAGCATCTATAAAAAAAAAAGTTTCCTGGACCCGCCTGGACACATGCCTATTGCCATCGGTTCGTTGGTCAAATATCATTTTTGTGCTTGTCCAACTTACCATTGGGCTACCTATTTTAAACTCTGCTTGATCCGCCACTGTTTTATAATAGTCATTTTAGGAGGTAGTTCACAGTATCACAGATCATGTAAAATATAACATTATGTTGATGAGATTGTATCCTTTAGTAAACATTTTTTATTCATTCATTATTTGTTGAATGACCAATGAACATCACCAGTGGATGAATGAAGGTCACTCACTGACCACTTAATTCAAGTGTCCAGAATAAATTTGAATTGCTTATCACGATCCAAGATAATATAAAAGAAATGTTCTGTATTTAAATAAACTGTAGGTAGTTATCTGTTGATTTAGAATTAAACTGTCTTTAATGATGGATACTTACCCCAAATGATAAAATCTATGACTACCTGATGGGAGAATAATAAGTCAGGGTTGATTAGTTATAGCAGGTGTACTGAAAGTTACAACCTCATTTACTAAGTACTGTGTATGTTGTGCAGAAGCTTGTGTTTTTCTTTAAGCATACTGGGAAACCAAAAAATGCCTTCTCTTAAGGTTGGCGCATATGTAAACTAACTGCATGCTGCATGCACCAGCAGCCACTCGTGCCGCTGCTGCAAGATACTAGCTTATGTGTGCATTGAAATTACATGCCTTGTCAGTACAACGTTTTTTACATGTTTGATATTTAACAACTACTCCTGCGGACGGCGCACCATGTGCGGGGGTCGTAAGCTTTATCTTTACACTTTGCAATGCTCGACGCAAGGGTTTTATAGGACAACGGGTATTAGCACACTTTAATTTACAAAATTACCTCTACACACATTCACTAAAGTATGAACACGAGTTATGTGTTCGCACACGAGTGCGAACACATAACAATGTGGACCTGTTGTTATATAAACAGTTTTACCCAAAAAAAATCCGATTGTGGCTAAAAAAGGAAGCCTATATTTGTCTCGTGCCCTGTTTATTGTACCTTTAATTATCTGGCCCAAATTTGAGGCCTGTTAACATTAAGGTACTGTAGATTATGGTAAATTTCAGGTTGCATTGTTATTATAAGCATTTACCATATTCAGTGGAGATCTATATCCCTACACAACCTTGAACATGACAAAAGTAAGGGTGTTACATGCCTGGGGTCAACTTTGCATAATTGGAGGAGTATAGGTTTAGAGGATTAGCCGATTGAGCCAATAACTAAGGTAATATGTCCGATCAAATTATGTATTTGTAAGTTTACAAAAGTTAAAATCAATCAATGAATTTGTTTAGTCAAAAACACAGCAGGGTACCAATAGGTCACATAAAAGTCACAAAATGTACAACACTGCTTTTATACGTGTATAGTATAAATAAGTAGTAATTCAAGACCATGAAACAAGACTTTGTGATTGAAGATACTATCAAATGATTAAAAAAAAACATGAATAGTGTACAGTCCACTTTAGACCAAATACTAAATGCACTAGACAGTAATGGTAGATACCAAATGCACTTTACTTGGCATACCAAAATAAAAGAGCCTTCTTTGGGCAACAAGAGCTGAAGCTTATAAATCCCCCAAGTTTCTGTAATAGCAAAATGTGGATGAGTGTAATACTCCCCCAGGATGGGATGATTGTTTGTCACAAGTTACAAACACAAAATTTGCCACAAATTTACCAGTACTGTACCATTGTGCCACTGGGTAGACTGTGGAAATATATGACTAATGCCCAGCTAACAATATTATGTTATAAAAACGTATTATAACGTTACATTTTGGTGTTAAAAACGTTATTTTGTGAACCATAAGTACATACTTTAAACCAAAATTCACAATATGTAACATAATTATAACGTTTGAACATTTTTGTAACATTTGTTCAACGTTTTACAAACATTATTTGTCGCATACCAAATCACAACGTTCACGAACGTCATAAGAACGTTTTGTGTTCGCTGGGGGTATTCTACATTTCCCAAGGATGTAATAGAACTGGTAAATATGATTTTTTAACTTTCTTAAAAATCCAGCCACAACCAATTTGCAAAGTGCTCCAACCAGGCTATTTTATACCTCGCTGCTCCAAATAAAGAACCTTTTAAATACCAATTTAAATTGTGTTTGTAACTTTTTTTGTAATTTTAGGGAAAAGAACAGACTGATAGACAAATAAACAGACCAACAGATAGATAGACAGACAGGGAGGTAGATTGATAAAGGTTTTAACCTAAAATTTCATCATTAAAACAAATTTAGCAACCTGCAACATTACTGTACTGTGTACTATAGGGTTAGTAATTATGCCATGAAAAAAATAAAATTTCAAATATAGTTGTTGATTCCCTTTGTTTAAATATTCAAAGCGCTCTTAATTTTTTGAAAGAAAACTCAAATCTGCATTTTCTAAACCAGCCACCATAATGAATCAAATTTCATGGATTTATTTCTTAATTTCTAATTTCCACCTTTCAATCTGTTCATTGAGGCGTTATGCTGTTGGAGCCATTATTCAAAGCTTACTACTGTTGTTTAGCTAATAAAAAGTAATCATGATATAGAAGTCGCTTGTATACAAGTCTTTAAATACGAGAGTTAAGTTAAATCCATCCTTTAAAGATTTACTTTTTAATGCTATTGACCTTTTACTATGCAATACTGTGCTGTTCTTTGACGTTAAGTGCCCCAGTTTTTTTTAATTCAGTACAAGTCTATCATTTTACAGTTCTTGTGTGATTATAGTTTATACTAATTATACAGGAGTTGAGACAGAGAACCCTACTGTAGTTACAATAAGGCCAACCAAAAAAATATGCTTGTTAAACATCACTGTCCGCCCCAGCCGCCTGTGTGTGTGTTTTTTTTAAAGGTAACTTGAGATAAATGTATGATCATAAAAGGTTGTGGTCAAAATAAAAATGTTTTTCTAATGGTTGAAGATGATACAAATCTTTGCCGATGACCATATAAAAATATACTGAAATTAATAAAAAAAAAATAAATAAAAATCATTCTTCCTCTGAAATTTATTCATGAGTCGATGCATAACAAGTATATTTTTTTATTTGGCCTAAGGTCTAATTTGCTGGTGCTACTACACTCAGTGTATGAGAATAAAATAAATATGTTCGTAATATATAAGAAAATATAATGCATACTTCATGTACTGAAATACACTCCATCGTGTTGGGATTCAATATTTTAACATTAATTATGTCATCAGGAAGTATTCGTGATGATGACATAATACGCAAATCACCGATGCGCTATAGTATCAACATGCCGTACAATGAGGATGACAGCGTCAACAAATTTTCCAAACATTCCAACCCATGAATGCTCAAAAGTGACACATGCTGACCTGAAAAGTGGACAATGGCATAACATCCCCTACTGTAGTTAAAATAGATTCATATTTGACATGCAGCACAGTAAACATCCACTCAAAAAAGAAAAATGTTGATGACCGAATTAACACTTCTTGGAAATGTGCATTTACTGTGTATTCATCAAACTGTTTGCTCAGATCTCAACTTTAATACTTGTTTTTATATACTTAGAATTATAGTTCAGAAAGTTTTTTCTACTGCCTTCTATCGGTGAAGTAGACACATTGTACTCAGTTTTGCATGTTTTTAAGCAGGAGATGTGAATGTGAAGACATTTAAAGTTATCTGTCTCATGACCTACGTTGGGTGTCTATCTCCTATGTAAGTTCTTTGCTGTTCACATGAATTGATGACTCCCAATGATCTAAGATAGGCCTGTACATTACGCTTCTGGGCCCACCATAAACTAACATTAGCTTAATTTATTTAATTTGATTAGTGTCATGTATCATACCTTTCTTAACCTTTAACTGTCCTCATAGTGTTTTATTTGTTATGCAAGTGTGCTTTGATTAACTTTAGTTTATTGGGGAAAAGTCTGCCTAATGATAGATAGTTTCCTTTGCAATTAATTTTTGACCCGACAGCCCTACCGACAGGGCCAACTTCTTATTGAGAGCATTTTTTATTGAGATAAACAAATGAATAAACACAGAGGAACCATTCATCAGCAGGTGGGTGTCCTTAAGTATCTTTGCTGATCCCCAAATTAAACAACAATCTTTGATTACACTGCATTTCAAGCAATTAAAACCCTCAATAAATCTGGTACAGCTTAAAAACAAAACATGACAGAGAAGTGGAACAGTTCACAGAGGACCCACTTCATTTCAATCATTCCATAAAAGTATCTTTTCAAATATTTCATGGCCTGTATATAATGTTGATTGAAGTAGGTACTGTACCATAATCTTGTCCAATATTGACCTCACACAAACACATTGTTATAACACTGCAAGTTCAATGTATGTTTAATCAGGGAGGCATAAAACATATACCTCCTCGTTTTAATGTTTGTCTTTTACAAAATACCATTGGTGTTTTATCCTGTTTTTTTGGGGCCTCTTACTTCAACCCTATTTGGTAGTCATTGTTTATCTTTAGGCTTTGGCACTTGAGTTCACATTTTAGCTAGCAACCAGTTGAAGTGACTGTATGCTTGTGGTCACCATGTGAACTTGCATTGTCATGATGTGTAAATCTCTGTTCTTTTTTGAACGATCAAGATATTCTGTGGGCTCACACTTCACAATAGGACTATATATGGTGTAATTTAGACCCCATTTACACGCACCGCTCACATCGACAGCAACTGACCAGTTGGTAACTGGCGGTAACTAGAGGCATCCAGCAAGTTTTCATTTCCAGAGCGCATACATCAAATCGGCAACTCGTGTAAACAAAACTATTTCGGACAATACTTAGGTAACTGGACTGAACTTCTACCATAACCATGATTCTTGTTTTACCATTCCGGAATATGATGAGTTGAAAAGTCTATGCATTTTCCTAGATACATTGAAATTTCGACCATGTACCTTGTTTTCCCAAACAAAATGCCATCTCTTGGATGGCAGTCCATTTTGCCTGCCTATTTGAATAAGTCTTTAAAAGGTGTATCAGAGGCAGACCCTCTCACTCCACATTTCGACCAAGCAAACTTCATCTGCCTCTGCTGACCATTGCATTTCGTTCGCTGTCTTTCTTGGTTATAAGTGGGTCAGGTAATGTCTCATGCATGCCATGTGACTCCTTGAGCCATTGCGAATGAAGTCAACTAGTTGCAAATATGCGTACATCGGCGGATCTGAGAGAAACTGGATACAACTAGTTGCCGGTGAGTAGAACATGGGCAACTCGCGGAATACAGCATTTTTTCAGTTCCCGTCAGTCGTAAGAGCACGTACATCGGCCTAATTTGGTAACTGATCATATGCTCCTATATCCAGCTAGCAGCCAGTTCCTCCCAGTTGCGAATGTGCAGTACGCCGCTAGTTGCAACTAGTCGTAAGGCCGATTTACGCTAGGCATTGCATGCGCATGCAAGTGTGTAAGCACTCAAAAAAGAAACAAACATGTTACCCATCAAATAGCACATTCCAAATCATGCAATGTATATTTTCCAGTAATAACAGCTGGACACTATGAATTCATAACAATAAGTTAATCATTATACATTCATTAGATTAATAACTGCATCTCCCCAGCTGTCGTCAACTATTATATGAATTATGAAATATTTAATACCTGTTGCTAAAATTGAATGTTGTATAGCCCTAATCTGATGATGATATATAACTATTTTCAAAACATTGATTTAAAACATGATGGCCTCTCTCATTTCTTGAAGAATTTCTCTTTATGAACCTAATGTGTCAGAGCCTAGCCAAAGGAGGGATAAATTGAAAAATGGAAATTGTGTTGAAATTATGAAACCACATTATTATCTTTAAAATGCTAAAAAAATATCATCTCTGATCTTCTTAATATGAAGGATCAAATTTTAAACAAGTTTTGAGAAATTTGAAAATTGCTTATGCTTATCAGTATACCATGACTAAGTACTAAGTAGGGTCATTTTAAAATTAATTTTTTGAACATATTTTGATAACCTATCTGAAAATTGTTAATGTCGTGTGAAAGTTGAATGCATAAACTGTATGTTTTTGAAGTAAAACAAAAATTGTAAAACTTGTCAATTTTTATGTTTCTGCTTATTTTGGAAAAATAGCTTTGTGACTTATCCCTCATTTGCTACGCTTTTAAAAACAATTTCAAAACACTTTGCAGGCAAAGTTATCATAAAAATAATGACAGTTTTGATTACATACTGTAGTATAACCAGTGATTCAACATTACTATTGATTTTATTTTTATTCTGTTTTTTCTGTATTTTGCTAGCTCATTTAAAGTTTTAACAATATACAAGAAACAAATCTGTGTTATGCAAGTCATTTCTATTATTAGTTTAAATTTTCGTTTACAAACTTCTCATTTACAAACAGTTTCTAGACCAATGGGTGTGTAAAGGCTCATTGTACTGGACTTATTTTGGTCAAACTAACAGACTCGTTGGTTAGTTTGACCAGTACGGACAGCATAGAAAATCTTACTCTGTAAAAACAACCCCTTTCTGCCGGTTAGTTTTTCAGAGTGAAATCTGCCCAGAAACTAAAAGTTTAACTGGCTTGGAAAGTCCAATGTGAACAGTGTGACTTGGGTAAACTTCCCAAGCCATGTTACAAAATGCCTTCATTGGTCACTCGGCCAATCAATGAGTTGTTTTTTGAGTAACATTGATGATTATTCTACAAGTTTTCACCAGAGCTTATGATAAAATTAATCATAAAAATACCCGCAAGTGTGAACAATGGTAAAATTTAACCATTTAAGAAGTCCTCTGTACTACCATGGAGGTATTAAAATAGGTACTACAAATGCCCATAACTCCTCTGCAATTATAGCCACTCTCCGAAGTATTGATGTACCAGTGGACCTATTAACACACTTCTCTGTAATAATCAATAGTTTTACAGAGACAATGGTATCCAATCAAATCTATACCAATTATCATCAATAAGTCACTGCATAATCAGATGTTAAATCATCTACTATTGTTTATAGGTTATTGAACTTGCCAGATAAAGTCAACATCGGTTCAGCTGTTAATTAATTATTTACAGCACTTCAGAATGAAGCCTTTCGTTGGGGATTAGGCAAAATGTCATCATTAATATTTTATTGAAATTAATTGTAAGCACTATTTATAATTTACAAATGAATATATTTATTTTAGGCCTATCACCATGATTAAAATGTAGTCATCCATTTTAAAATAAATGAGGAAAAAATAGGACCATGAACATTAATGATCTCTCAATTGATATATCTCACTACACTACATCCAGCTTTGATTAAAAATGTAATAATGTAGGTTTTGTTCTATACCATAGACTCACAGTGTTCCACTATAATAGTATTAATGCATAGGCTCACAATTTTCTACTATTTTCTTAGTATTAATGCATAGGCTCACAGAGTTTCACTATTTTCTTAGTATTAATGCATAGACTCGCATTGTTGTACTATATTCTTAGTATTAATGCATAGGGTCACAGTATTCCACTATATTCTTAACAAATATCTTACAATGTAAAGATAGCACGCTGGCCTATTCCAGTGCGTAATGCCATGGAAGCGCGCCCGCTACAAAATGAATGACGAACACGCAGGTAGAAAATATTGCGAATAAAAATGATTTGATTTGATAACACAGATGCTATTTAAATACTAATGATATTACATTAATACCTATATAAATTCGATTTCACACCTTTGGAAAATAATCAATGTAGAGGCCAAGCATACATTGCTTATAGTCCCTCGATGAAAAAAAACTTAAGTTACTTAACATATTTCGTTTGGTGGTCAGACCAACATTTATTCAAAGAATATTTAAACATATTAATTGAAGGTGAGTTTACAGCATCATTAGTAAGGGAGTTCCAAGGATCCATACAATACCTGGAACACCTCCCAACCTCAAGTTAGTTCAAGAATTATGGTGGATTAGTGTGAGAATCAAAGAAACTATCCATAAGAACCGTGTCAAAACCACAAGTTACTATTGTAGAAGTTTAGAGAATATCAACCCTCATCCTGTGAAAGTTGGTAGGTCCAATACGCATAATCTGTGGCAGACTCCAAATTGTCAAGAGTTTGAAACTCATACTGGTCGGATTTTATTTTATCCATATTGCTTCTTTTTACCCAGGAGTATAAATGGGTACTAGTGAGTCGAAATGTGATCATTGAAGCCGCACATTATGAATTGACTCCAAAGAGAGTGTGTTTCATAGCCATTTGTTCTAATAACTGATGTGCGGTAGTAAAGCGAAGTGCTTAGAGACCTTGGAAAACAGCACTATACAACAAATAAAAAATTATTATTAACATCTAGCGAAAATTACTAAATCTTGCAGCCTGCTTTCCTCTCAGATTTGAGACCTGGTTTTGGATTATATAGTGATGGAATTTCTTTGTCTTTCCACATTTATTGGTCAGTTTTCTAGAAAACACTTCAGTTTTAATTACGTACTAAAAAGCATACGATTTCCTCCATCTGTGCTAGTATTTATGATTGGAACTCTACATTCCATGCGTTATGCATAGACAGATGTTTTGAAACAAGATGAATAGTTAATAATTAAATGGTTTTATCTGTTATTTGTTTTTAATACGTATAATGCTCCTTTTTTATTAAAACAATTTTTTTCATTTTTGTAGATAATAAATAATATACAGTAAATGAAAAAAATGATATAGCACTGAACCTTATTACTCAGTTCAATTAAAATAGCATCTGTGAAGTTCAATTCATTCTACAAAGTTCTGTAATCGGTTCATACAGTATGGCATTTGTACCTCCCAACAACCCCACTTACTCCTGAGTACAGAGAGTAGGTGGAATTGGGAGTCTTAACCTCAATCACTAAAGCCGCAATCGCACTGGATTTAAAATATGGAAATTTTTACCGAGACTGTGGGTAACATTCCAATGGGTAAA
>JAOTQE010023792.1:0-10561 GCA_025631205.1 Nesometra sesokonis | reverse complement strand
AATGCCAAGAGACAAACGAAGCCCCAAGCACCAAAACGGGCTAAAAACCACGCAAAACACGGCAAATAACGTTTTTTGTTTTTTTTTTTGCTCTTCAGACTGAAAATCGGGAACACGCCCACCTCAAATTCAAGCTCGGCCAACTCGTCGGGGAAATCCTGGCACCGCCACTGGTGAGCGGGGTCCCGTCTCAAACATTTTTGGAAAACATGATGGCTGAATACATTTAAGAAACATCTAAAAATAGGTTTGGTTTAAAGTTTAACTTTAGTGAGTGCCGATCGATGGCGGTATGTATAGAAAATTTAGAATATGGAATTTCATGTTTGGAATTGTGGTGCGATCATTTTAAAATAGCTCCTGTAGATGTTAAGAATGGCACTATGCCATATTAAACATTACATTTCAGGTCTACCGTTCAATGCAAGACTGTTGTTTATATTTGAAAGAAAAATCTGCAACCTTTTTCGCAATCGGTAGACCTATGCAACACCTATATGTTTAGTGCGGGAACCTGTATGCAGTTAAAATGTTTTTCAAGTGATTCGCAAGGATGACAAGTCTTTATATTTATATATTTTAATTTATCCAATATGTACTTTTACAGTATATTACATTTAATCTCCAAATACCCCGCACCCTTGCTCGCACACTAACGGGTTTTCGGCACAGATATCATCAGGGCTAAAGTTTTTGATAGTTTAGAATCCCCCAATGATCATCAGACAAAATTAAAATGTTTTATTTATATTTAACAGACACTTTAGACTCTTCACCGGTTTGGTGGTTTAGCTTATTTTAGTCGCAAACTTTTTTCCACTGAAAATGGAGGGGGTGGCTATCCATCCTATTCTCCCCTACCTCCCACTAGATCTGCCCATGCTATTATCAGGGCTGTTATGTAGCCAGTATAAGCCCGACGAGGCGGCTGCCTCGTCTGACATTTTCTAAATTTTGTGATTTTTTTTTCTGAAATATACTTAGATGTCGTGCCCTTTATCTTGCATTCGAAGGTTGCTGTATCCAACAAATCCAATAAAACAAGGACCGCCGCCCTAGGCTAATTAATTAAGGCATGGGGGAACTCCATATAGGTGATTCGATTTTGAATAAAACAGCACACCTTCATTCATATGTACAGTAGGTGGTTCTTATGTATTTCAGAATGATGGCACAGAGCTGAAGCTCATCGAGATTAAGTACATGTTTAAATATAACATTTAGTCTAAATGATGAATTGGTAAAAATTTCATAATCAAAACATTATTAAATAGACACCATGTACATGTGAAACAATGAACGAGGATAAAAAATTTGCTTTGTATCTTTACGGGATAGAAAAAATTCATACAGTATTTTATTGTTTATTAAGATTATTATATCAGAAATGAAAACATTACCACTATTCATTAACGATATTCAGAATTTCAAAAGGATATCAAAAACACACACAGCACCCAAGAAAACAGGTAAATAATAACTTTCGTTTTAATATTTATACTGCAAATCCTACCAACTCTGCAATCTTTATTCCATCAATGAAACCTTATGAATAGAGTTTGTCCTAATTGTAATATCATTTTTATTATTTTATTGTATGAGTATTTAAATAAATCATTAAAAATATAATCAAGTGTAATAATAGAGACAAACAATTGCCTTAATACTTCAATTTACACACTGTACAGGTACCAAAATAACTTAAAAACATAAAAAAACTGTTTGAATTCCTGCCTTTTTTAATAACTTTTGAAAATAGATCCTTAATTTTTAAAGTAATTACTTTATTAATATCGTACTTGTTATTTTATCCAACATTAATTAATTCTGTATAATCATTATTTGCAAATAAACCTTCTGATTGTTGTCCCTCTTACGATTCCGTATTTTTATTGGACAATCTTACACTGGGAAGAATGCTTGTAATGTAAAATTGTATCAGCAGTGTAATTTGTCAAATTAAACAATATTTCTTTTTATAGTAACAAGTCTCAAAACTAGCACTACAGTAGCTACTGTACATGATCAAAGGGTTTCAAATTTAAAACATAAATTTTTAATTTCATTTAAAAGTACAGTACTTTACTATTCACAATTATTGTATTAACAAACAAAAAAAAACCATCAAGACCATGTAAATTTTGAATTTCAATTACTTTCATTTTCTACAAAATGTTCTTGAATCACATATAAGTGAACAGGCTCATGTGCAGATTGCTGTCCATCTCCTTGCTGTACAGAATCACATTCCACCTCAGACTGTTGATAGACCACTAGACTCTCCTTACCTTGAATAAGACCTTGTTGAAGGGCAACCTGTTGCAATAGCTCAGCTGCCGATGTACCACCCTGGCTATTACCACCTTGAATTATTACTTGTTGTGTAGGAATCTCAGGATCTGTAAAAACATTAGTATTTTCCATCTCTATAGCAGAGTCCTGCATGACATCATTACTAATTGGGATTTCAGAGTTTTGATCACTTGATACAAGGTGGAATATCTGCTCTTTCGGTTGATTTTCATTCATCAAGTTTACATTAATTGATTCTGAAGTTTCTTCCTGAGCAAGTTCTGTCGGTGCTATTTGATATTCATGAAACTCTTCTTGAGATGAACACTGCACTAACTGATTGTGTAAAACATGACCAGTGTCACAGGTTACAACATTTAGTTGACAATCCTGATTACCATTATCAGATTTTTCAAGGTTTACTCCATTCTGTTGTAGCATTAAATGTTGAAGTACCTCTTGTTCAAGATTTTCCTGAGTGTTAACTGCATCTGGATTTTGTTGCAAGATAACATGTTGAACATGTTCACCATTTAGAGATAATTCCTCTTGTCTAGCTGCAACAGCTGTAAGCTCTTTTCCATCGAGGGAATCACTTTCATCTTTTGATGACTCCTCTTGTATTAAAACCAAATGAACTGTTTCTGTTTCACCCCCTTGTCCTTGAAGAACAACCTGTTGAACAGTTCTTGGTTGTTGAATTCCTTTTTCAACAGTTTTGGTCATTCTCTCTCCACTAGATTCAGTACGAGGTTCTTGTTGCATTTGAAGAATTAGAGCTTCTGCTGCTGCATGTATCTGCATATGTACATCTGCAGCAGCCTTGTCTTGGAATGATGTATTGCACATATTACATCTAAACTGCTCATGCACAAATGATCCATGAGATTTTAAGTGTGTTACAAAACCCGCCTTGTTACCAAAAGTCTTATTACAATGACTACACTGATAAACGCGAGGTGCATCGTGTGAACGAATATGAGTTTTTAATTTTGAAGGTACATCAAACTGCTTTTGACAGGTATTACATTTGTATTTTTTTTCTCCTGTGTGTTTTCTTTCATGAGCATCCAGTCTAAATTGACTCAGGAATGCTTGCTCACAATAATTACATTTGAATGGTCTTTCTTTTGTATGTACTTTTACATGATTGTCATAGTTAGTGCGAGTAGAGAACATTTTACCACAATCAGTGCACTGAAATGGCTTCTCACCAGTGTGAGTTTTAATGTGATTCTCCAAATTTCCATATTGTGTGAATCCTTTTGTACAATAAGTGCATACATATGGTTTAATTCCTGTATGTATACGCTCATGTACATGTCTAGTTGAGCTCGTTGCAAACCCTTTTCCACAAAAACTACATTTGTATGGTTTCTCACCTGTATGAACTCTTTGGTGTACTTTCATTTTGGTAAGTGTTGAAAAACATTTTTCACAATCTGGACAGGGGTATGGTTTCTCTCCAGTATGGATACGCTCATGTACTTTTAAATCACCTGTCCCATAAAAAAACTTGTTGCAGAATTTGCATGGAAATTTTCGATCTTTATTATGTACTTTAATATGCTCATCAAGAGTCCACTTTTTAGCAAAGGATTTTGTACAGATAGTGCATTTCCATGGGCGTTCACCAGTGTGTGTATACATATGTCGTTTTAAATAAATTGGCAAAGCAAACGCTTTATTGCATAGTGAGCATTCATAAGGTCTATCTTCATTATGAGTTAACAAATGAGTTCTCAGTCCACTTCGTTGAACAAATTTCTTTTGACAAACTCGGCAGGTGTACAATTTTTCACCTGTATGCATCTTCATGTGGGTGGTAAACGTAGAGCTAGTTGCAAAGGCTTTTGGACACAGTTCACATTTGTAAGGTCGTTCTCCAGTGTGTATCCGCAGATGAACATTCAGTTTTGTTTTAGTGGAAAAACTTTTTTCACAATAAGTACACACAATTCTCTTTACTTTGTGAACATCCTCATGAACTTTCCACTCTGCTATGTCTTTAAATGCTTCATCACATCCGAAGCACTTGAAAGCATTTTCAACATTGTGATCCACCTGAATGTGCTGATAAAGATCAGAACGTTTTGGAAATTGTTTTCCACACTCTTCACATAGCGGTAGTGCAGGGCGAATACGTACTCGTTTCTTTCGTGGGTCAACATTAGATTGCTCTTGATCAATTTCTTCTGTAATTTCAAAATCACTTTGAATAAAAGCATCATTATCAGTTACCATCAGTTTTTCTGCATCTTCTCCAAACACAAAATCAGAATATTTCTTTTTCGACTGCTTTCGCTTTGAATATCTAAGAACTGTCTTGTCAAAAATTTCTAAAGTTCCTTCTTCAACACTGTTCTTATCAACAGAAGGTCTATCATTGTCTATTGCACATTCAACGTTCATCGCATCTTTATCAATTTGTTTTAATGGATCTAGAGATTCATCAAATTCTTCATCTTTATAGCGACTGTTTTCTTTACGTTGCCGACCAGATCGTCTTGGTGATATGTCTTGAGAAACACAAGATAAACCTCTATCAGTCATAGCCATCTTTTCCTCAACTTTATTCTTACTTCCACATGGTCTTCCTCTTTTCTTGGATTTTTTGGATGACTGTGGGCTCGAACTGTTTTCTGTAAATAAATAATTAACAAAATTAATAGGCATAGTTTGATGAATTGTATCAGGTAAATTTAGTAAAATTTGATGAGAAATGTGTACTGAATTAAGAATTTTGAAAATGTCGACAGCCTGATACTCTAAAGCCCTAAATTTTCGCGGCCCTAAATTTTTCGCGATTTTAAGATTTGAAACATTTTGTGACCTTTTATTTTCGCGATGGGATGTTTTTAACAATTATTTTCGCGATTTTGACTTTTTAGGCTTATTACTATGTTTAACACAATCACTTTAATTGTTCATAAACTTGTCGATCGATGATAATGATGTTAGTTTTGAAAATTAATAGTACCTGTCTATTGATGATGACAACGTCAGGCCCCGAAACATCTACCTCTTTGATTATCTAGAGAGGATCATTTCAAGCCTAAGCCTAGCCTACACTCGATCGAGTCGCTAGGCTCACCAAGCACGTCTCGATAGGACAATTTCGCACAACGAATTCCATGATTTTTCACCCATTGTCACGTAGAATACCAGCCCTCCATTAGGCTACGATCGTTTATTGATAATTTATTAGAAAAGTCTCCTTGAAAAAGTTGGAAATCATTGTCTTATTTTCGTTGTTAGACCAAGTTTAAAAATGTTTTCCATTGCCCATGTGACCCGTAATCTATCAACCCAGAAGCGCCACCAAAACTTTTTCTTTTGGAATTTTTTCGCGGATTCCTCTCAAATTGGATCTGTTTTACCGACCAGAAAGAAGGAGATATTGGAATCAAAACTGATATAATAGATAAACAGCTTTTCAAAAATGTTTGTCTGTCTGTCTGTCTGTCCGTCCGTCGGTTTTGTCACGCACATTTGTGACAATTTGCGTTTAGTTCTTTCTAGATATAATTTCTGATAATCAGCACTGTATGGGTGTCACTTTAAATATCTACGAGATATGAAACAATTAATTAATCATCAACTGGTAATACATTAACATTAAATTTGAATTAAAATATTGTTATAAATACACATTTAAATGCTTACTTCCTTATTAAAACTGTATACAATATATTATTTTTTGTTTCTGGAGTTATGCAAATTGCGAATAACGCCTCAGGCTACTACACTCGGCGACTTTCGCCTCAGGCGTAGTCGCAGAGATTTGAAATTTGCATAGCAGATGATGTTAATAGTTTAAAAGCAAGCACAAAACAGAACGAAATCCATTCGATCACTGGTCTTGCTTGTATAGTTGGACCAGTAGCCGCACTCTAATCTTCAATCGCCTTGTATAGGCGGTTATAGAATAGGAATACTAGCCGAGTTTTGTTGGCTAAATGAAAGTGATAGCGTGCAGTTGGTGGCACTGACCAGCTACAGCTACTGCGCGCAGCTTTCCGTGTCTTATTGTCAGATTGACTTGTTCTCCTGAAAATTTTAATTGTCTCCCAAAAATATTAAGAGTGGGTCTTGAACTAGCCTAGGAGCAAAATCAGTTAAAATATTAGCTCTGCTCAGTGTTAAATACAATTTATATACAATAATATAGATATTTTTACATATTGTTATACATTTTCTGCGTTCTGTTTTTTTATTGTGACGCGTCACACATTTGCATTTACACAAATTTGAGCGGCAAAGCAGCTGACATAAAATCTCCTGATTTTTCACTTCTCAAACTTGGGACCTCTGACTTTGACAAAAAACTTGTATATACCTGTCCCTACCATTTTATGGCCATGATGACATCACATCACAACATGACAATACATTGACATATCTCAAAAGCTTTTTGTCAAATGCCATTTGATATTTCAGAACGAGCATGAATTAAACTAGGACTTTTTTGCATACAGGTAATAATGCAATAAGTCTGTGATAATAAACGCCAGCTTTTGTGTGAAACAGATAAAAGTATAACTCCCTAGTTAAATTGTTTGCATCCATAAGGGTATCAAATGGTTCAGAAAAATACAAACCTGATTTTAACCACTCTTCATTTTCTTCCAGTAGTAACAATATTGTGTGTTCTTGAATGTGAGGTAAATATTCCTCATCAATCTCAGTGCCATCTTCTTCAGTCACAACCTTCACAATATTCTTTAGATTAAGTTTCTCAGATCCTATAGAACAATTAGTAATCAATTTTATATTCACAATTAAACAAAACAATTTTCAAAGGCATTTTGTTTTGATGGATCTAAGGATCCATCCATTTTTCACCTTTACAGCGACTGTTTTCTTTAGATTGCTAACCAAATAGACAAAAATGAGTACTACTCCATTCACAGCATGTGAATGGTTATGATTTAACATTCTAAATTTAATCAAAACAAATTAACAAATAAAATATGACTCTCATAAGATCTGAAATATTTATACATTATCATGGTTATACTACAATACGTAATGTATGTGTTGGAATTATGTTCAACAACCTACCACTGATTAGTGAGATTCAAAAACAAAATTATTATAGACAAACCTGCCTAAAATTATTTTCATAGCTGAATATTCATCTAAGTTGACTTATATTCATTGCCCACTGTTTTTCCTAGACTTGTAATGGTTAATATAAATGTTCTAAGTTGAATAAAGCTAAATTCATATACATGTATAATCTGAGTCGAATATATTTTATTTGATACTATTTTTCAATTCCAATTTAGATTTGACTTTGGTGAGTTTGACTGTAGTTTAACGTTTTCTCAGTGCAAAGCGAAAACAAAAATCAAGGGCAATGATTGAATGTGTTAATATTTTTGAAATAGCTTTGTCGGTTGAGTCTATTTTTCATAATTTTTTCAATTAATTTACAAATACCAACCCTTTTCTTTAATTTCATCCAATGTGCTAGCAACCACAGTTTTTCTTTTCTGTCTTGATAAATCCCAAACTTTGTAAGCTTTCATTTCTGTAAAAAAATGCAATAGTAATTATAATAATAGTGTATTTTTAAATTTCACCATTTACCACATGGTATTATTCTAGCATTTACCATTTGATGACACAAGTCGACAACACACACAGGCTCTTCCCAAGGCTGTGTGCTCTCACTCCCCTACAGTTTCTTTATTGTGATGTCAGAATCAATAAACAAAATGTGTGTACAGTATAATAAAGTTAAAATATCTTTGTACATTAAAAAGGTTAGATTTATTGTGCATCATAGTATGTGAAATACTCTATACAGTTGGTATTTTAAGATCCTCTAATTTATCTAATTTTTTCCTCAATTACCTTGTCAAATCAACAAGTATTTTAGAAGGTTAATGCAATATATCCTGCTATGGTAGAGTAATTAATGGTAGACGGCTTTACACCCCAAAATCACAGTAAAAGCAGATAAAAAAAGAGAAAGAAGGTCTGAATGAGAATAAAAAGGCACAAAAATAGACTAAAAGTTAAACTGACATTAAAAGTAATACTGAACATCTTTTTAAGATAGGGCTGAAGATAGGCCAGCAGGCTATACCTTATGCGGAAACTAAAATTTAAGGTAGACAACCACATCCATATTATGTTTTATAAGTCTCTCATTCTTCCTGTGAAATCTTATGAAGAAGTTACAGTTAAAGATGAATAAATTATAGAAAGTAACTACTGTAAAAGGGGCTGTAAAATAATGAATTATAATTATGACTTCAAATATTAGGCCTCATAAAAAAAAATTAGTAAATCACCCTACCAAAGCATAAACACTGATGAGGACTTGAGTTTTTTTTTAACCGACCCTCCAATGCAGTTAGTGATCTCATGTTGGGCTAGATTGTCCATCATTTAATTTTAGACTCACACAAATACGATGCCCATAACAGCACACCAGTCTACAGGTCTTGATCATTGTAGGCATATGCCTACTTTTTGTGTACATCGTTGCAAGCTCGAGTATCACTCATGATAATTATGTTAAGAAAATTCAAAACATTTCAATTGAGTATGACAGAAAAAAAAAAGATAGTTTGAATAGTAAAATGAGTAAATACATCGGGTTTTCACCCAAAAGTGATGTGCGCCGCGCGGGTGCGATAAACTAATGATTTTTTTACAGGTCCTAAACATTTAAATGACAATATACTTGATTTTGTCAGATGAGAACCATCCAATCATTCTATTACAATTATTTGCTATTAGGACACAGTCTTATATTATCATAGTAGGCCTATAATGTTTACATAATTTAATAACCGACTATGTACTACAGCCTTTTGTTTCTATCTTTAATCTCCTTACATTGGATAGTCATACTCAACTTACGTGTATTAAATAAATTGTAGTTTATCAAATTTCTTGTTTGTTATGGCATAGAGTGTATCCAAACAAATATCAAACTTAAAATAAATTACTCAAGACTTATTTTATGATGGATGTCAATAAACTGAACTTAGAATTTTGTTGCAACCCATGCACAAAAATAAAACAGATTAGGCCTAGTTTGTACCATCTATTTTAGCCCGATGAAAGTTGATTTCATAGTTCTCATCACCGCCTGCATCTTATTTTGCTCCTGCATCAAAAAAGTTCAACACTCATCCCTGACGAAATTCTTCTTTTGTGTGGACGATTGATGCCGATTAGTGGTGGATCCAAAATTTAGAGGTAAGATGGGGTAGTTCTGACCCCCGTTTTTAATCTGGCAAGCATAAAAAAGGATATTACACTTTCCCTACAGTATGTAGGGAGGGTCAGAGGGTATTGCAATGAGATCAGTCTATGTGTGTCTGTCTGTGTGTCTTCATCCATATCTCAAAAACTTTTAGGCCAATTCCTTCAAATTATCAGAGCATCACGTTTGTAAATTCCAGGAGAGCAGTCATTTGTTCTCCTAGGATTACTAAGGAGAGCATTTTGCTCTACTTGCAAAAGTTTAAAATAGCTCTCCTCAGGTACTAAATTTGATGAGAGTTATTATAAATTTAATTAAATGTACACTATAATTGAATAGGCCTACTTTAATTAAACTATTGCTACATGTACAGTATGTAATACATGTTGATCGTGCGTCAGGGGCGGATCTAGACATGTACTGTGACCTTCGCAAAACCCATGTGAAGAAGCTGGTAGTCCGGGGGTCGCTTAGGGCTCCTGTGGTGAGGTACCAGAATCTGAGGTCGTCTGACCTTCGCAACGGCGAACGGTGCGAAGGTCTGGATCAGCGCCTGTGTCTGTATTTTAAAGACTATTGAAGAAGGCCCCTGAACATCATCTGGCCTTCTAGATCCAGTTGGAAGGGTTACTCTCTAAAAATAAAGTTGAAATAAAAACAAATAAACAGCAATAAATTAACTGCAAAATTGTTAAATAAAAGTTCTATATATCTCAACACACAGTGTGTTTTAGACAACTGACAGGAAAATCACCTGTCAAAATTTAGGAGCTACTACTAAATTAAGGAGCATGATAAATTGCTCTCCTGGGAGCAGGTTAAGGAGTGTACTGGAGCGTCATAAGCGCCAGTGCTCCTCAAAATTGAAAGACTGAATTATCAAACAGAGGCAGAAGCAACAGTAGAGTACAGTATTTAAGTCCTTTTGAGATTTGATGCAGATCTGTCATTGAGTGGTCATTAGGATAAAAAAATAAAAAAGGCAGTTAAATATTACAGTAATGGAGTTAATCTTGGACATTAAGGACCATGGCCAACCAC
>JAOTQE010023791.1:0-22124 GCA_025631205.1 Nesometra sesokonis | reverse complement strand
TAGATGTTTTTTCCAAAATGTTTTACTTTCCATTTTTTACCTGAATTGGCAAATGTGTGATGTGGATATTAACTATATTATTGAAAACACATTTTTAGTCATTTCTTATGTTATTGTGTAGCTTCTGTGAAATATAAAGGTAAAAGAGACATGGATTAAAAAAAAAAAAATCGACCTACCGACCCTCCAAGTTTTTGAGCCAAAAGGGCAATACAACTTTTTTTTTTTTGGCCTTATCTATAAAATGAATCCGTATCTTGAAATGGAATATTTCAAGCGAAGCCACTGGGCGCAGACATTTTGTTTTCATATGACAAGGGTGGTGGCGCTATACATCGGGGTTGCTTTGCTTTCGGGTCAGTTCACAACACATGGGCAAAAAAATGATTTTAAACTAAAATAATAAGACGAAGAATCAGATTTTTAAAGCAGGCTTTTGTCATAAATGATCAATAGACAATCGTAGACTAATGGAGGGCTGGAATTCTACACGGAAATTGGTGAATGAAATTGTGGAATTTGTTGGGCGAAATCAGCCTAGCCTGACTGAGCCTACTTTGGTTGGGCCTAGCGATTCGAAGTAGGTAACACAGAAGGATCGCGAGATTCGCTAGGCAAATCGATAAATCCTTCATAGAGGTAGGTGGATTGGGCCTGGACTTTGCCATTACGAAAAATGTTATTTATTAAAACGTCCCATCGTGAAAATAAAAGGCCGCGAAATGTTTGAAATTGTGAAATCGCGAAAATTTAGGGTCGCGAAAATAAAGGGTTTTACAGTAATTCCATACAGAACTACAAGCCAAATTTATAAAATGTGTAAACTACTTTGCACTTCCTAAGGACTGTATGTGCAGAAAGTATAATGCATGCTCCAAGTAATGATATACATGTCATTGTGACAGGATTTAATATTTCTACATGAATTTTGTCATCAGGAATTATATCATCACTTATATGGTATATTGTTTTAAACTTCATAGGGCACAGTCAGGTACTGGTAAAACAGCAACATTCTGCATCATTCCAGATGATGAGATAATTTGTGTCGAAATATTGAATCCTGTCACAATGGTGTGTATCTCATTGCTTTGAGTATACATTATACTTTCTTACTTGAAGTTGATTACTAGGTGCAGATGTAACAAGATTAAACGTATTTGCTTGCCGTTTAGGCAAATTATTTCTAGATTTTATGTTAAAATTGAAGTGACATAGATGTTTTTAACAGTTAAAAAAATTAGGGTTAGGGTTGCCCGATGTAAATTTTTGGTTGCCAGGGATGTCGGGCAAGTGAATCTGTGAGGCCTAGAGTGGCTGGTTGAAATTAGGCTGGTGTGAAATACCTTGAAATAAAAATTTACAAGGTAGATGGATTACCCACCTCAGCCCAGAATAGTTATGCCATCATGTCTACTGCTACAATACTTAGCATGTTTTCCTGTAGGTCGTTGAATAAATGGCGAGTTGCTTGAGTAATGTATCGTTGAGTTGTGTCGAAAAATCATTTAAGTTGAACCTATTTCAACTTCTGCAGTTTGCAACTCACTGCAACTCAGCAGTTGGCAGGAAAATAGAGTTTACTGATATTTCATATTTCCTCATGTACAGTATATAGCTTCATCTTATCACCTTCTATGGAACATTTTAACATTGTGTTCATTCTTTGCAGGTTGTGTTAGCATTGGGTGATTACATGAGCGTGCAATGTCATGCGTGTATTGGTGGTACCAGTATCGGTGATGATATTCATAAATTAGACTATGGGCAGCACATAGTATCTGGAACACCAGGCAGAGTGTTTGGTATCCTTTCAATCATATGATCTTTTGAACAACTACTCAAATTTGTTTAGACATTCCTTCTAAGGTGTTTTACAGGGACAGATACCAGATTGTGCGAAAAAGGGGGCACAAAATTTTCAGCTGGGTGGGCGTGTTCAGGGTTTCAAATTTAACAAGAAAAGAAATGCTCTTTGTGTTTTTCGACTAGTTTATGCTGTAATTGTCTGCATCTTGCCTGTATTCTATTTTGGTGGAAATTTTAGAGACAGTGCACATAGTATAATAGAGGGCACGCACATGAACTTTTGACATTATTAGAGGGAATGCACACCGGATTTATCCCTCTAAATCCGCCCCTGTTTTATATGTGCATATATTTGAGGTCTCACCACAAAATGAGTCTAATGGTAGGAAAATTATTTCTAGATTTTATTTGCCAAAACAAATTTGTTTTCCCTCAAGATTTATTATTGTTACCTTCTATTAGAGCATAATATAAGCTGTAATGTACACTTTAAATGATGGACATTGGTTAAGTAGATCCAATATATACAGTATATAGATATGAGCATTTGAAGATTTCATGTATGGAAACACGGTTTTGAGAAAATCACAAAAACAATTAAAAGACTATAGGTCTCAGGAAGTCTGTATGAAGGTCACTTTCCTGCATGAAACAGACCTAAAAATAATATTATAATGAAATACTATATTTCATTATAATATTCTAAGTAAAATGTTACTCAAATGATTAAAACTAAATTTCTCAAAAATGTTACTTCTGAACCTATTTTGGTGATTATCTCAATTTGATCTCACCTATGATGCGACTGATTTTGTAAATGTTTTCAACCTTGATTAGCGTTCAAAAACTATCTCATGTTGATGTTTGGTCCTTCCAGTATATTAAGATTTTTAGTTGGTTAAAACATAATGATTTTCAAGCACATTGAGAGTATGTTATAATGCACTATATTGGATCTTGTTACATTTGCTATTGCTATAACCAACATAATTTTGAAGGGAGGGGGTGGGGTTAGAAGTAACTATGTACCTATTTACTGGACCAGAAGTATGTAGCTTCTAAAAACGTCATTAAATAATAACTATTAATTAATATTTTAGTCTGATTACTTGAGTTGTCACTATTATAGCATTTATTGAGTAAGTTAGGGGGTTATTCAAGAGAAGTTTCTTCCTTATGCATTACTATAAGAGGAGATTTACACCAGTGTATAGATTTGCATAAATAAATTCATTTTATAAATGCATCAATTTACCTGACCAGAGGCAGGTGGTAAATTGTGATAAATGTCTCATCATAAACTACACAAAGTTATACTAGTGTGACCCACATAATACAAATTGAATAATAATGAATTTTATTTGATTTGTGTTTATATTAAATCCACTAGCTGCACTTAGTCAATGTAGTGCGAGTCAATGCCTATTTAAAAGATCTCGTAAATTATCTGTTTACTTAATAATAATGATATAAAAAAAATGTCCCTGATTTATAGGCTTCAATGCAAATGTCATCACTTGTTGAAATGTAGTAAAAAGCCACATCCTACTTGAAAATATTATATCTGCTGCTAGCTTGTTTGCATGTCGATCGTTATTTAAAAAACACGGATTTGAAATGCGAATTTGTGAATTGTTATAAAAAAATTACCAATAAATTTCAAATCATGCTGGATCGCTGAAATTAACACTATTTACAATGCTGTGTGCAACAAAATTGGTATGTCTTTGCAGCAAATTAAAATTGCCATAAATAAAAGTTAAAGAACTTTCTGACTACAATTTTTATACAGTGGTTAAATAATTGGATGTTTTATGTTCTGAAGCAAGTCACATGTCCCGAAAATTAAAAAAAAGAAATCATGCGATTTATTGTCAGGCCAAGACCTGTAAATACTTGATGCAGGCAACATTTCCTCACAAGTACCCCATGATTGTGACGATACTGTATATTGTAATATAGATATATATTATACAGTATGCGTTTTTGGCCTTTACCGGAATTCATCAGACATGATTCGGAGACGTCACTTGCGAACGAGGTCAATCAAGATGCTGGTTCTCGATGAAGCCGATGAGATGTTAAATAAAGGTTAGTAATTGCCAGACTACTTAAACTGACGTAGATAAATTATATAAGCCTACACTGTCGTAATGTTTGATGAAGAAGTGTCAGTTTTAAGCAAAACATGTTTCAAGAATCATGATTTTTGTATTTAATTCTATTTTCATTATTTTCCTTGGTAATTGAAGTGTGCATTCAAAATAAATTACCTTTTTTTGCATATATAATTTTGAATAATGGGTTCAGTGGAGATCTAAACATTGTTGCTGTACAATACTGTATGTATTCAACCAATGTACTCAAGTATGTAAAGTTGATTTACATTATTCTTTACATACTCTTACAACCTCCCAAATGTGGGATGTGCCCACTTCTTTTTAAGTTGTAACTATTTTTAGAATTCCTTATCACTGTGATCCAAAAGTTCCTTACCTGAAATGAAATTGTTTATCTCAAAATCTTAATTGACAACAATCCAAAGTCGTAATCGAAAAAAAATAGTTTCCACAAAAGCAAACCATGCTTTTAGGTTGTCAATATCATTTAATGAATTACCATAGCTTAATTAATTTGACAAATCTAACTCTATATATAGATCCATTTTTCAGCTGCCTTTCTGTTTTAGAAATAAAGTCATTCAGATTTACAAACATTAAAAAAACATGTTTTCAATAAGCTCTAAAAAGAAAGGGGTGTGGTAAAATATGAGTCCGAAAACTCTCCGATCGCTCCATAATTTTTAACCAAAATGTTTTCAATTTTTTTTTTTCTTATTTTATCCCACAGGGTATGTTCAAATGTTAGCAAAGCCAGACATGATCACCTGGTATTCACTGATTTATTTTGGCATGGAATGGCAAACTAGAATAAATTGCTTTATCCAATAATGATAGATTCATATTTTTGTTATTCCTTGTTATAGGTTTCAAGGAGCAGATATATGATGTATACCGTTACTTACCCCCAGCCACTCAAGTGGTGCTGTTCAGTGCTACGTTGCCTCATGAAATTCTAGAAATGACACACAAATTCATGACAGACCCCATCAGAATCCTAGTTAAACGGTCAGTTCATTATTATATACTTATTTCTTCTTTACTCTTATGAAATTTGTTTCTTGTTTTTAATGGGTAACTCCAGGATTAAAGTTTCTATGGATACACCTATAGAACAATTAGTTGATACCTTACTGAATTGTACAACATTTGGACAATGATATAATAATGAAGGAAAACACTTTTCAAAGTAGGCATTAAATCAAAAAGTGGGTCTATACTACACAAAGTTGAAGAATTGGAAAATTATGAATTGAAAACTGTATCAAAAGTCAAATAAAAAATTACCTGTTCTAATGTAAATTTGACTGATCTTAACATTTATGTGAGTTATATTTGTAATATACGAGCTTGGTTTTCAAGCACAAACCCTTTTAAAATCTCTAATTTTTCTATTAAAAACTGTGATTTCAATAGTAGAAAATCTTGTTGAAATTTTGTCTGTTAGGTAACAACTAATTTTTCTGTAGATTTTTAATTTTAATCCTGGAGTTTCCCTTTAATGCCTCTTTATACTGAAGAGATGTAATGTTTAACATAACAATAACATGTCTTCTAACCCAAGTTTGATGGTAACTCAAACTATACTGATTGAAAAGAGCAAAGAGCAAGAACATAAGGAATTTGCTCATTTGCTGCTACTGTATATAAATATATATGTTGGTTTTATATGTTATTTATAGTATAAGTAAATTTTTTTAAGTGACATTTTTATGTAAATAGTGTTAGTACACTATCAAAGCTTAATGTCTTAGACATGTAAAATTAAGTTTTGAGAATTTGTACCATCTTGTACTTCAATATATAATGTTTTAATTTATATTTAATTACTTCTTAACAGTGATGAGTTGACATTAGAAGGAATTAAGCAGTTCTTCGTTGCTGTAGAACGTGAGGAATGGAAGTTTGACACTCTCTGTGACCTGTACGATACCTTAACTATTACACAAGCTGTCATTTTCTGCAACACAAAAAGAAAGGTAAGACAACAATTTAAAGATGTATTGTCACTTGGAAATGACCAAAAATGTCATCACCATTAATTTTAAAAATGAACTACCTCATATTAAGGAAACATCAAATTTAAGAACTAGAATAGAGAACTAGAGAATAGAAAGTGGTGTATTCAAAAAAATTTTAAGCTTTTTACACTGAAAAATTAACAAAACTATATGGGCTGCCAAATTAGGACGTATACAATGACAAAGCTGACCTCCACATTGTCAAAAGTGCATCTCCTGTTTTGAAAATTCCTGGATGTGCTTCTATTGTGATGTGTTTGTATTTAAAGAATGACCCAAATTACAAAAATTCCTAGATCTATTGTGGTATCTCTGCCTGTCATGCAGAAGACCAGGGTTCAGTTCCTCGTCTGGGAGGCTTATTTTTTTTAGGAAAACCTTTGACACCATTATTGTTTTTTTTTTGGGCAAGCCTGCCAGAAAAGTCATGGTTAAATGTTGTGATATATGCACTTTTGTTTTTTTTATGGGAAAAATAGGTTTATAATGACATTATTAATTGAATTAACTTGATTACTTCCTTAAAACACATCAGTAATAAATTAGAAAATAAAAAAACTAGAATATATAGGAATTAATTAACAGGTAATATTAAATAACTGTGAACGAGTGGTTAAGTCCACTGGTTATCCAGCAAGCTGTGTACCCTTTGCAAGTTTGAGTCTGTTATGATTACGGTTTTTAATCTGTTTCATAGTTCCGAAACACCATTAATGGGACGTCCATCAAATTAAGCTTCATTATCAACCTTGGCTTGTCCAGGGCAAAAGTATAAAATAATTATTATATGATTAAAGAAACATTCAAAAGTTTGCCCACATTGTATTAGTTGTTTCCAACATTGATTTAAAGAAGAGTAGTATTTTCTAAATATGCCGCTGGCATATTTATAATTATTTTTAGGGATAAATTCATTATTAATGAGGCAATAAATACAGTTAAACTCTTGATACCCAAACTAGCCTATTTACTACAATTTCTGATAATGTTGTATACTAAACATTCATAAATTTATTATAAGTTCATTGAGGAGAATTTTTATTAATGGGTAGGTCAGCTAATAGCTCATACTGCTATCTATCATTAGCCTCTATACAAAGGTCAAGAAGATGATGGAAGATTATCCTTGAATTAGGAACATGATCTATTAATGCAGTCTTAGTTGCTATGCTATTTACTACCTAATATATCCCATTACCTTAATTACTCAATCAATAAGAATGCATTTAATAGTTAATTGATATGGTTTTGTTTGTATTAGTAAGGCTTACAAATGTTTGTATTGGCAAAGCTGACCTGCCCTAGATAATAGTTTTTATCATATTAATACAATCCAGGCTTGGACTTGATAGGGGCAGGGGCGGTTTTTACCTGAAGGACCACACTGACAAGAAAAGGGCACTAAAGCTTTTTCGTACATAGTTTTTAACATATTCATACATAATACAATTCAGGCTTGGGCTTTATAGGTGCATGGGCAGTTTTGGCCTGAAGGGCCACTCTGGTAAGAAAAGGCCACCAAGGTCATTTTGTACAAAATAAATAAATTACTGTTGAAATATACCAGTGAATTGTAAAAAGTTGAAAGAAAATGTGGAAAGAAACTGGCCACCCTACCAAACAATGCTGAGGATTAATAAAATTAACTCGTAACAGCTCATTCACCTACATTCACTTTAAAAGAGAGACTAATTTTCACTTACTTGTACATTTTATCACTGCTATTTAATTTTAATATATTATATCAACTGAAAATATTTAATTTTATTAATCTCTTGTTTTCCCTCCAAAATTGTTGTCTGTTTTTTATCTAATTTGATCAGATTATTTATTTATATTTTATTATTGTATATTAATATATTTATTAGGTTGATTGGCTGACGGAGAAAATGCGAGAAGCAAATTTCACTGTGTCATCAATGCACGGTGACATGCCTCAGAAAGAACGTGATGCAATCATGAAAGAATTTAGAGCAGGAGCCAGGTAAACAATTGCATTCATATAAAACAAAATGGCCGGTGTGGAATTTGGGAGTGCAGTATTGTCTAGTTAAATTATTAGAGGTAAATAGGGACATGATGTTAAACAGCATGTTGCATAACTCACAATAGATATAGCTCCATATATTGTGAGATTAAATGCCCCAAACAGGATATGAACCTATAGTTCCATATGATGTGTGATTAAATGCCCCAAACATGATACGAACCTGCAATTTGGAGAAAGTTGTGCATAATTAGCCACATCTTTCTTACTATTTATATAAGTTTACATGTGGAGCACATTCTTCGTCTCAAATTTGTAAGTTTTTTTTGTTTTCTGACTTACTCATTGTAGTATCAGAATGGTGGTGTGCTTATTTTATGCCCTTTTGACATGATTTTGAGCCATCTAAACTTAATTTTGGTGAGAATACTCTACAGACAGTCTACCCTGAGTAAGCTTCAATTTTGCATGCATGCATGCATATATTTAACTTATCATTTGTCATGGATTTACTTTTACAAGAGCAAAGCAAAAAAGGTTAATCCACTCTTGTTTTAGGGTCTACCCAAAAATCAAATTCTGTCCTCACTTCGCTTTTTTTTTTCTCTTTTGTGGGAGTTCAACCCACTTTTATTTTCTCTTCCATAAACTGCATAGTTGTTTTGTATAATACAAAAACAAGACATGTACAACAAATAAAATAATTATTCTAAAGTAGCAGATAGTTAGCTGCTAAGTACGGTTAATATTAATTCATATGTATAATAATTTAAATTAACAATTATTCTTGTCTTTTTTAGGTTTTTATATAAAATAAGAAATCAATTATTACATAATTATATGAATTATAAAATAAAATTTATATCACTTCGCTTTTTTGCATGGTTGCAATACTTATAAATCTGAATGAGTATAGTTCAGAATGTTTTGTTTTGAAAACTGGGATTCTAGAAGTAATGAACATTTAACTTTTACATTTGTTTTCCTTATTTGTAGTCGTGTATTAATCACAACAGATGTGTGGGCTAGAGGTATAGATGTACAGCAAGTGTCACTTGTTATAAACTACGATTTACCAAACAATCGTGAGTTGTATATTCACAGGTGAGTGGTAAATGGCAGATTATACGTAACCGAAATAGACATGTTGGCAGAGAGTAGCAGTCGACTTAACTGTTTGTGTATTTAAATGAGGGTAATACATTTCAATTGAACTTGTGTAATGCTCAATCACCACCAAAAGGACTACACCGATAATCAATATTAAGACTTGCATCTGTTAGACTCAGAACTGGCAATGTTTTTAAACAATTACTGATTATACTTGACAACATAAATACCTAGGCTGGTGTTCTCGAAAGTTAGTCCAGGACTAACCCTAGAACAGCACTAATTGATCCTGGATTATCTATAAACCTAGTTCCTCGGCAAACAAAATTTAGAATGCTTTAGTCTAGGGTTTATATCTAGACAAACGTTAGACACCTTTGAGAATACCATAGTCAGTTAGTCCAAGATTATATCTGAATTTAGTCCTGGACTAAAGCTAGTCCGCTTTTAAGAATACCAGCTTTATTTTACAAGTACATGTGTGGATCCAGGATTGTGATTTGGGGGTGGGGGGGGGGCTTAAATCACCAGTTTGGTTTTGAGAAGCAAATAAAATACCCTGTTACCTTCAAGAGTCTCTATATACACCCACTGTGCATCATTTTTTATTCCATTTTCATTAAAATAGTTTTTTCTGGTCAATTTTAGGGGGTTGGGGTGTTGTTGAGCCACTGAATTTAAAAAGTTGTTTGTCAGAAAGGTATATAAATTTTGGTTGTCAAATGCAGATTTTTTTTTATTGTTTTCGAATGCCACATGATTTATTCTGCAAACCCAGAAATTGTTGTGCTGTATACAAATTATGGTCAATTCTGCAAGATTATGTTCTCAATATAAATTTTCATTTATTTTTAGACACGTAAAAAATTTCTATAAACAGCTTTTCAAAAATGTGTGTTGGTTTGTATGTCTGGTCATGCACATTTGTGACTGTTTGAGTTTTGTTCTGTCCATATAAAATTTATGATAACCAGCATTGTATGAGTGTCACTTTAAAAATCTATGAGCTGGTAAAACATTAAAATTGAAATAAAATAGTTATAAATACACTTGTAAATGCTTAGTAATGTAAAACTGTATACAATATATTATTTTAAAATCTAGAATTATGCAAATTGCAACTCGGGCTACACAAATCAGAGATTTTATGCCTCTGGATACTATGCTTTTCACGACTACGTCTGTATAATTTGCATAGCAGGTGATGTTAACGCTATAAAACCTAGCATGATGAACAATTGCTTCATTTGGTCACTGATTTTGGATTAGTAGCCGCATTCTCATCTTCAAACGCCTTGTATATTTAGGCGGTTGGAGAAGAGGGATACTAGTCCGGTTTTGTTAGATAAATAACAGTGATGGTGTGCAGTGCTCGAACTTTGGTGGCACTGACCAACTACTGCAGCTAGCCTAGGCCTAGATAACTTTAAAGAGAACTGCTTTACACCTCATTTAATAATATTAGTCTGATGTTTGAATGTCTGTACAAAGTAACTAAGGATTAATTTATTTTATGTATACTATGTGCAGCTTTCAGAGTCTTATCATATCAACTTGTTTATCTAAGTTATCATCTTTTGTGACCCTTTCATTACAGGATTGGTCGTTCAGGTCGATATGGCAGGAAGGGTGTGGCCATCAACTTTGTTAAGAGTGATGACATCAGGATTTTACGAGATATTGAGCAATACTACAGTACACAGATTGATGAAATGCCTATGAATGGTAAGATGCATTTAGTTTTCTACATAAAATGTATGATTTTACATCAGACTTTCATTTCAAAGGAGCCTGATTGCACTGACACTGCTCAATCCGAAAGAGATAAAATAATGCTCCTCAGGGCCGTAGCCAGAGTTGAAAAACAAACGAGGCGAAGTCTGGTGGTCACATAAGATTCCAGGGACTGGAACCTTCTGTTGTAGGTCAGAGGGTGAATCTCCCATTTTAAAAGCCCGGAAATCTGAAAATTTCATACGAGGTGACCGCCTCGTCTGCCTCATGCTGGCTATGGCACTGCTCCTTATTCATTGCAATTCCTTGGAGCATCTGAACCGATGAAAATTATGAAAGTTGCAAAAAGCATGTAATTTACAACATTTAGGCTAGGCCTAGCTTAAATTAAAAATATACGCGGCAAATTCTCGAAAGAAAAAATCCCCTTCCCGCATTGTTCTGTTATGTCTACTACTGTAAGTTATCTAAAAATATTGGTTTATTAATCAGGCATATTAGTTACCAGTAATTCTTGGCCTATCGCCGTACCCCACTCCGCGGAGAATTTACATCGTTGCTACAAAACAACGTGGAGAGACGGTTCTTGACGATCTATAGGAACGGCGATCGTGCGCGTGTAAACTCCACGTGGAAAGGATTGGATGTATGTCGGTACTACTGCATGGTTATCTTAGTGACACGGCGGTAGTGTGAATAGTACCATTGAAGATTGTTATTGTGTATTCGCCATCTTTGATTTTGTTTCCGAACCGAACTAGGCCTAGGCTTTCATACATTGATTTTGAACGCATTATCGCATAATTTGTGTTGTTAGCAATATTCTGTGTTTTAATAACCCTTTCCACAATGACTAAATACGGTAGATAAGTTAGGAATCGTTTTCGTGAGTATTAAATATTTTTCGAACTGATGCATATTGATGCATGACTAGCGTGACATGCCTACCTTGACGCTCTCATTGCTGGTTGATCGGTCGTGGTGCGGCCTAGGCCCAGATTATTTACGAACTGGGAGCTTGTCAGACATGCTGTTTCGATGTTAAAAAGGCGGATTTTAGAAATAAATGAAACACAAATGTTCAATAATCGTTTAATGTTAAAATAGTAAATAAAACTATACTATTACATGGTTATTAGTAATTACAATAAAATTATTGATGACGTCATCGACCATTACAGGCGTACGTAAAATTGAGGGTTCGTACAATCGGGGGACGTAAAAACGGGGTTCTACTGTATAATGTTTGATGGTGATGTGTTCAACAGTATGTTTACCATGCAGTTTTTTTACCAGTTCATATTTGTATAGTGCCTTCTATTTCACTTGGCATACAACAGAAGCCAGGCAGTGAAAGTGTTAAAACACACTTGGACAATTTGCCAAGTAAAATTCATGTATACTTGAATGTCAATCTTATGTATACTTGAATGTGGTCTTGCAAAAACTTTACCCTGAATAGCCAATATTTGGAGTTGTGAATTTGTCAAATCCTGGCTCGGACCAAGCTCAGCTAATAATGCGTGCATAGCTTGGCTTATCTTTACCATTATACTAAGCCACCCGGCCATGACCACTACATAGTCTACAGATTTAATATTTTTTAATTTATTGAATAATACTTAGATTATTTTTCTTTTATTTAGTTGCTGATTTGATCTAGAGTTTTCACGATGTCTTCTACTAGACATGTTTTGCAGTCAACCAACTGGTCGTCCAAGATGAAAATGGAAAATAAATGTATAAATATGTTGAACAGTATATCCTCTTAAGTTATAAAATAAAGAATACCTAGCTTTAATATTATTCTAATAATATGACAGCTACAAATAAACGTTGGTTACAATATATAATTTTTTAATTGTGGGAGCAGTTGGTGCAGCGGTTGCGGTTTAGAATTCCAATCGAGAGATCGTTGGTTCGATACTCACTCACGCCAGTTGCTTGTATACCTGAGCAACGCACTTTACTCGCATTGCTTCAGTCTACCCAGCTGTACAATGGGTACCATCAAAATGCTGCGAAGTAACCTCTGATGGACTAGCATCCCATCCAGGGGGAGTATATACTCTCATCCACTTCATGCTACTGAAACTGAAAATAAGCTCCAGCCCTATGACCATTCAGGCTTGAATAATGGATTTACTTACTACTTACAATATATAATTGATTTAACTTGTCCTATACCAGGGATGTATTAATGCATCCAACTGTCACTTGGTGAACCAGGATGAATTATCATGTTTTTAATAATCACCACCTACAAGTATGTTGGTGATCTGCTTACCCCTGTATGGAATCAACAAAGCTTGTAAACGATAATATATAGCATCCTCTATTATTTAGGGGAATATAATTCTTTTATTTAGATTCTAAGATGTGATAGCAACCTCTTTTTTGTCAAATGGTGAAGGAACAGCTAAAGGGGTATGGCAATGAACATGTGAACATCACATTGTCACAATCAATTTGTGGCAGAGCCAAGCCAAAGGAGACATAAGTTGATAAATAGAAAATTGTGGTTTTTATGAATTATAAAAATACACATTATCATTAACATGGACAAAAAAATCAGTTTCATAAAAAGTATTCATGCAAAGTTATGAACTGTCAAACTTTGAATATTGAGAATGTAAGTTTTGAGAAAATTGCATTTAAAAATTGCTTATCAGTATACTGATACTGACTAAGCTGGGTCATTTTAAATTTCATTTATTGATCATACATCTGAAAATTGTTAATTGTTAAAAATTGAATGTTTAAACTGCGTTTTTCAGATAAAAAATTGAAATTTTTCTGTTTCTACCTATTGTGGAAAACTAGCTTTGCGACTTATGCCTCCTTTGGCTTGGCTCTGCCACATATTTGCTCAGTACATTTTTTGTTGTAGATTCATGACTAATGGCATATACAAACTTTAAACCATGTCGTTTGATAACCAGTCTTTATAATTTATTGTTTTAATATAATTGTAGTACCGTCTTTTGAATACAATCTTACAATTTTGTATCCAAAACAGAATTTTTCATTAAAACAAATTTTGTTTTGATTTTTTTTTACTTTGTTTTCATCCTGTGAGAGTTTGGTTTTTGTGATGCTACTCAAGGGACCTTGATTTCAATTGTAGTCATAAATCAAACACTACTTAAAATCATGATTAACAATCAGTTAAACCAGTGGTTGATTTAGAGGGAGCTTAACAGGCTCGAGTCCTCTCTAGAATTTACAAAAAGGGGTTATTTTGAATGAAAAATGCATTGTAAATAAAAGATTAAGGGAAAAAAATACACTCCAGAAGAAGTAATACAAATAACAACAGTCCAGACAAATTTTCTTTAGCCAGAAACTTCGATATGCCCATATATGGTCATGGTGACATAACATCATGACCATACATAGATATATCCATACCATATAGGGTTTATGTTTTGTCAAAGAAAATTATGAGTCTAGACACAGCCTGCATACTACTTGGCTCACCATTATAAGCCCCTTCTTAGGATTCTAGATTTTCCCCTGTTTAAACGCTGGGGACAGGGGGAACGGGTTGTGTGATCTTTTTTTTTTAATAAAATGATAGGAAACAAGTAAATTCACTTTAATTTTCTAATTTGAGTTTATTATTTTAAATGACAAATACATAGAATTTATGATATAGTTAAAGAATTATTCTAGATGAAGCTGATATTTAAACAATTTCTTGCGAGCTTGATAGCTCTGATATTGAGAGCCCTTGTATAGGAGCAATTTTAAAGGATATTTTTAAGGACTCCTAGACGATTAGTCGCACCTTTTACCTAAAAGCAAGACAAAATCTGGATTTAAGCCACCCTAAATCTCAATCCTGGATCCACCCCTGGACTCCATAATTTTTAGAAGTCACAGAGACATGTCTGCAACTAGCAAAATCAAGAGTCACGACTACTTTCAAGCCCAGTGAGGTACTTCATTAAACAGTTAAATGTAATGAATTTATTCTATGTATAATTACAAGCTATGAGTTGTTTTCATTACCATGTAAGGCTATAATTTTATTTTGTCTTATTCACTTGGTCTGTATAGTAGAAACCTTGTTAAGGTTATGTTCATAAATTAAAATTGAATAAAAAACTACCAAGTTTTTATAAGCAATATTTTAATGTGCTTTATATGATGATGAAATTCTTTTACAGTGACCTGCATTGAATGTTTCTATGCCAATAAAATCAAAGTGCTTATGCCTAAAACAAAAAATCTTTGTTGCCCAAGCACAGCATTTTCAATCAGTCAGAAAGAGTATTTTAGTAGGTTCTTTTAACTGTGGTTTCCAATTTCATTTTCTTTTATTCCTGTAGTCTATTTTGGGGATAACTGAATTACAATTTTCGTGATAAATTTGTTTTTTGCCAAAAAAATTGGGGGGAAAAACCAAACTAAATTTTGTAAAAAATTAATTTTTTTGGTCTGTAAGGCTTGGGCAACACGATTTTTTAGGGCTTAGAACCAGCCGAACCCATGAACTCTCCGACATAAGATTACTTTACATTACACAATACTTGAATTGAAGGAGACGCATTGATGAATTTGCAGAGGCTTTTTCTGAAAAGATTACTGGATAGGGCTTAGAGGAAAACAATTTGTTTCAATCATGCATCTTGCATATCAACCACTGCCATATCTGGGAAGGCACTTCTAAAACTTGCACAGTATTCAGATTTTTTACCAGCCTGCTGTTTTCAAGAATTATATGTGACTGCTTATGTGATATTTTGAAAAATAGATGCTTTGAGGAAAATTGTATACATTTGCTAAAATATTTTAAAAAATTGTTCACATGTCTTAAAAATGTAGTCACTTGAACATCAATTCATCAATATGACATTGAAATTGCTCTTTGATATTAAATAACACGAGTTAAGAACTTGAGAATAGAAAGTTAAAACTTTTTTGTATTCTTTCACACCAGAAAAAAAGGATTTATAGCCAGTTTTTACATTTTTAGCACTGAATGGTGCAAAAATAGGATACATTTCCAAGGTCATAACATGTAATTCTTCAAAATGAGCAAGTTTTTTTTCTTCAAGTGACAATTCATCTCAATTTAACTCTTCAATATCAGTGACCAATGACATTTATTTGGCTAGGTGACAGTACTTGCACCAGGTTTAGAGTGGGTGGATAAAACCTGGCCTATTCTTCTACATCCTTGTATCAGTTTAGAGTGAGTGGAGAAAACCTGGCCCATTCTTTTACATCATTGTAACAGGTTTAGAGGGGGTGGAGAAAACCTGACCAATTCTTTTACATCCTTGAACCAGGTTTAAAGTAAGTGGAGAAAACCTGGCCCATTCTTGTACATGCTTTAAATGTCCACTTCAGTGATGATCATGTTTTCCATGGTTTGATTGTAATTTCTCCAACTGGTGCTCCCAAAGTTTGTAATTTAAATTCACTTTTACCTTAACTTGCTATATGAATTCAGTAAAACTATGCCTAGATGTAACAGTGATGGATTAAACCAGGTGCGATGGAAACCCCCAAAGTGGAGGACAGCCATAGTAAGCGTCATTATAATACCCTATTCAGACTAGCATCGCATATATCGCATCGTATCAGTTGCGATGTAATCAGTGGTAATAAAATTCCTGATCACAACCAATTGCAAATTTCGAACGTATTCATACACACACTTTGTAACAGTATGTCACAGAAAATGTTGTCGTAGTTCATACAGCAATAGAGGGTGTCTTGACTTCAGCCAATCAGTGCTTGTGGAATTCGTTGCAATCGGATTCCGTGGTAATCAGGAGTAATAAGGATTGTAACAACCAATCCCAACCAGTAACAATTGCTATATCGATTACAATTGATTACTACTGGTGAGCATTCACACACGAATTTTACTTTGCGATTGGTTGTCACAATTGCTACAACAGATCGCAATGCGATGCTAGTCTGAATTGGCTATAAGAGTGACGCTTATTATGGCTGCTGGGAAAATTAACGATAACAAAAACCGTAAATCTAGCATAATGGGACAAAATGGGGAAAAAGCCTTTCTTTGTCAAATCCAATCACCTGGTAGTAGTGTACTATTGAGCAGGTGACTTGGCCCACCAAAAATTAGGCCTTATAAACACTGGCTACCACAAAAGCTGTACCCTGGATCTGCCCTGACGTAAACAATAACAATAAATGACAATAAACAAACAAACTTCAGTTTAACTTTATTTAAAATCCTTTCCAAAACAAAAAAAAAAAGATATTTTCATATTTGTACATACTTTGATTATGGTAATACTATGGTATATACATATAACTGAATAAACTTGAAAAAAACAAAACATTACATTGAGAAATTTAATGTTTACTTCAAGATGATTTTTTATTAATTCTGTTTGTTTTTAGCTTAAAATTGTTTTTTTTTTTACAAAGTTTCTGTACAATACTCTTGTATTTATATCTGTTACCATCAACATAGCTTGACATTTTTTTTTTAACATGATCTGATAATTTATTCATCATCGTCATCATCTTCCTCCACATCTTCTAGATCTTCGGCAGCCTCCATAGCTTCCCTTTGTGCCGCACGCAGAGCCGCTTCCTCTTCTGGGGTGGGGTCTTCCGCCTCTGTGATCTCTGGGCCGCTGGGGAACTCCTCTTCAACTGGTGGGGGTGGTGGAGGGCTGTAGTTGTCTGGGGCATACTTGTGTCCATTACCAACATATACATTTTCAAATTTCCTACGTGTTCAAAGAAAAGATAAATAAAAGTAGGTAATACTCATTAATAAATGTCATCACAAAATGAGCCATGTTGTGCAAAAAAATCAAAATTGAGTTATTGTTATATTCTGAACGAAGATAGTATAAGCTTTAATTTGGGTTTTGTATCAAGTTCAGAAATTGAGTATAACCAGAGATAATTTTGAAATATGCTTGTATGAAAACACACTTTGGAGACAATCAACTTTAAAGATAAACAACTGTTGACTTCCTGCATGTTTTTCCATTGATTTTTAAAAATAACCTTTACAAAATGTAATTTAAAAACATATTTGTTGTAAATAAACATAAACATGATGTTTGAAGTAATAAATTAAGTAATAAAATTAACAAAACAACAGAAATCACATTTTCATCAAATTGTGAGTTTCTGTCTATTTTTGTGAATATCTCAGAATGACCTGGCATACAACACAACTTATTTCGTCACCACACCTCCAAATGTGGACAGTGATGTTATAAATTTGGTATTAGTACACAGGAGAGCAATCCATTTCTGAAATATCTCTATCTTAAGCTAGTTGATCAACAGTTTAGACAGGTGCTCTCACAGATAGTCTGATAATCTACCCATTGAGCTAACCAGGCTATATTACAATGCTCTTTATGAAATAGAATCACATCTTTATATATTGTGAATGACTACATGCCAAAAAAACAGTTTTCAAAACAGACTAAAATGCTTTCAAGGCGAATAAGTATTAGAGAACATCATAGTTATTAAGTTTACAAGAAGTTGTTTTGAACAAACAGGGGGTGTATGTACACTATAAGAAAGGGCTAACTTACTTTTCAGTTCCAAAGGCATAAGCTCCAGGCCAGAGGTTTGATTGCATGATGGCAATGGCATACTGAGGCACCAAGGTTGATGATAATCGAGCTGTCCATGGTGGCGTGTTCTCAATTTCTACATAAAAAAAGATTACAAATAAAAATCACAACTAATTTTAAAGTCACTGAAGAGAATTTGTGTTTAGGGTTCTGTACTGTTAGGCATTTAGCTCAGTGCAGTGCGCTGAACCATGACTCACTCATGGTTCAGTAGAGTGACATTTAGCTCAGTTGGTTTAGCTGGTGGAAATCACTGTGCTGTGCGCTGAACTGTAGAGACTTGTTGGTCTATGGTTCGATCAAATACCACGCCACTCTACTTGTGTTTCAGCTATAGCATCAAAATGCAAATTAATAGCACATCGTCTTTCGGATGAGACATTAAGTCGTTGGTGTGCAACATAGCTCATGTTAAATAATGCAGTACACTCTTCGAAAAAGCCTTGAAAATAAGTTCACTTGGAATATCATAGATTATCCTTGGTGTTCCCACAACACCAAATAAATAAAAATCAAGGTAAAGATAGTACATTATTTATTCACAAGATTTATAAGTGTAAAACACAATACATGTACTTTTACAATCAGTAATTGTTATCTGCAAAAACATAATTTGGTACCAATTAAATTTCAAAATGTTCGAAGTTTTCTACTCTATTCTTTATTCTACTCTAACATCTACTTTGATGATAATTCATTTATATTTTCTGTAACCCATTGGTATTTGTCAATTTATGAATTCAATCACTTGCTCTTGAAAATGGTTCCAAAACATCGATCCTCTTGCTTTTTATTGTAAAGTGATATTCTGGTAACAACAGCACAAAGGAAATTTAAGAAAAAAGACAAAAACTAATTCACAACAGAACACTCACCAACATCCTCAGAAATTGGAGTGAGCACTGGTGGTCCAACCTCTGGTTCCGGTTCATCTGGTTCCTCTCGTTCCTCCTCATCCTCCTCATCTTCAAAATCATCTTCCTGAGGTTGTATGGGATTGAACCATGAGCAACGACCCTGTAAAAAACAAACACAATTGATAATGGTTAATGGTTGATTTACAAAGCAAAAAATTACAAAACAATGTCTCTAAGAAACTTGGAAACAAGTGTACAGATTAAAAATAATAAAAAGCATAAAAAGAAACAAGATGTGTATGCGAAAAACTGCCCAGGCACCAAGTTTTTATGTATCACATGTCATCACATATAAATCGAGGTCAAAGGTTAAAGTCACATGACAAAAATGTAGGGCACCAACAGCACAACATTTGGGGAGACTGGAGTGCAAAGGGTGATTAATGATATGAGTAATGTTGGAAATAGTGGAGAGTAAAAAGAATTTTTGCCTTGATTCAAATTTATTTTGATTTTAAAATATCGTCTTAGTTACCTGAGGCAGGATGTGTTGTGCATGATGTACCCAGTTTGCTAACGATGGATCTACAAGGTCTTTAACTGGAATGCCCTCAAAGTCTGGGTTTTCAATAAATGTGTCACGAGCTGAAATAAATCAACAGGCAAGTATGTTAGTTACCAATTAACATTAATAGATAATTGAGGCACAAAAAAAGCTTGGTGATTACCATGTTTACCTTCCTATCTGAAGCTCCTGGATTCAATCCTGTTTAACTTATCATTATTTATTTTATAATTACTTAGACTTAGTTTAGAAAGTGTGACAGATTTAGACAGTGACATCTTACAAGCATTTTCTTATTTGGTTATTGCCTACATTTATAAACACATATATTTGCAATCTGAAAATTGTATTTGGAAAAACAATTTTTATATGAATCAAATTTCTTTGTTGCTGGAAGATACAAATACAAAGTAAGGTCTACGATAAAAAATTTAAACACAGCACTATTAACTAATAAATAAAATTTGAAAGTTTTTTTGCATGGCAAAATATTAATAAATATATTTCAAGTTTGCGGTACACCACGTGTGTAATTCTAAAAAGAACTGTTTAGCTTTTTGACATTTCAATTAATATACTTCGAACATCGTCAGGAGTCGCACTCTCACTCATGAGGACGATAAGTACTGTACATAAATTGGAATGTCAAGAACCTAGACAGGTCTTTTCAGAATTATCACAAACTTGTAAATTAATAAATCTATTTATATTCTACATCAAACATTTAAACTGCACTGATTGGTTGAAAGAGCGCCACGTAATTAAAAATATTTCTACTATTCCAGCTTGCTGACGTCACTTTGCAAAATTTGTTACTATTTATCAAGTGACGTCACTTTGCGATATAGTAAAATACTATTTAGCAAAGTGGCCTCTTTTACAATTGTGATGTTTACACAGTAACAAGCGAGTCAAGGCTAGGCTCCCTAGCCTAGCCACTTCGATCAGTTAACTGACGACGATATAGGGCCTAGGCCTAGACAAATTTATCCGCAGTAGACAGTGGAAACCCAAAAACAATAAACTATGGTATGTCCGTTTTCCGATGATTTTGTAGAGATTGTGGAGTGAAGTTTGAAAATGTATGAAGGACCTGGGCCTAGTAGTAGGCCTCGATCACACCTCCCACCCAGAGCCACGTGAAAGGTAGGCATACCTAGGCCTAAAGGTAGGCCTAGCCTAAGCCCTTCGTCTTGTTTGATGTAGAATATAAAACAATACGTTGCCTAATTTTGAGTTGCTAGTTAAAACCATGGGCCTCAGTGCCTCCAAATAGTACTATTCACTTCGGGGCTGCGCCCCTCAGTGAATAGTACTATTCGGAGGCACCCCTGCCCATAGTTTTAACCAGCAACTCTCACGGCAACGTATATTTGTATAATATTTATTATTTTACAAAGTGTTGTAAATTTAATTTTGGAGTGGTAACATACCTCCTTCCTCCTCCTCTTCCTCTTCTTCTTCATCAAATTGATAGAATCCCAAGGGACTGATTTGTGTGCCAGCTGAGATTCTGGCTATCTGAGCTCTCAGGTAGTTTGTCTCATTGCCTGGGAATGGTGGATAGCTAATAATCTGGAATAAAAATTTGAAAACCAGTTTATTTAACCTGCAAATATTATGAAATAAGATAAGTGAACAGAAACTTGCGTAATGTGTCTTGTTCCAATAAGCACCCCTCCAAAGCACCCCTCCAAATTTGAATAAGCATTCACTGACCTAATTTTTTTTAATAGCCAGTCCTGTGCAAAACTAATCATCAATGAGGCCTAACAAATCTTTGTTGCTCAAGTACAGCATTTTTGGAAAGTCCAGTCAGTCAGTCGGAACAGTTTTTTAGATTAGTAGGCACATGTTACATACTATTTTCAAAACTCAACCTATTTTATTTACCATAGTTAAAATTGTGGATAACTAGGCCTACTTATTTCTAATAATTTTTATGATAATCTTATTTACTTCTTAACATTTTCTGAACAATTAAATTTGTTTAGGCAAAAAAAAACAAAGGCTGAGTGTGATTTTTGAGATTTTTTAGGCCTTATGTATCTCTCTAGCATTTTTAGCTTCTTAAAACACTCTATAAATGTAGAATATTTTTCATAAACATGCCGGAAGTATTCAAATAAGCGTACTATCTGAATAAATGGTCTGTTTGAATCAGCACCCTTCAACCAGAGGCCTATGGCCGCCGACGTTCCTATGCATACAGTGCATGCAGTTGAACTAATAGTACACCTCCATGTGATCTTTGATTCCAGTCTAGAATGTCGGTAATGGCCTAGGATATTGCACCGTCAACCGGTTGTTGAAATCTGAAACAGTT
>JAOTQE010023780.1:0-10562 GCA_025631205.1 Nesometra sesokonis | reverse complement strand
TATCTATTCCTGACCACGCTCCAACTGAACAGCCCTTCGTTCATAAAAACTTTTTTACACTGACAACACTGAACAACAATGATGAGAAGAAGATGATCAGGTTGGAAAAACAAAACAAATGAGGATGATGTGCAGCGGAAGAATGAATTGTGGTGGCAGAGAAGGTTGAGGAGCACAAAAGCCATCTGCACGGGGAAGACTGGTTTGCAACAAGCAACATGGCCGCTGCAGCCAGAGATATTCCATGGCTGCCATTTTATCACAGACTAGTGCAAGAAAAAGTAAAGTAGGATGCAAGTACTCGCAAAATGCCGCAAACAGGTCGCAAAGTGTTGCAAACAGGTCGAAAATGTAAGTTCGCAAAATATCGTAATTTCATCATTTAAAATATCGTATGTACATCGCATAATGCCGTAAGACATTCGTAACCTATTCGCACGTATTCGCAAAAAATCGCAACGTTATCGCTGTGTTCACCTCAAAACTCATTTTGAGGTGACGATTGACGACGATTCATTGCAATTTACAAATCGTAAATTGTCGCAATCAAAATCGTCAAAGTGTGACTGGGGCTTAAGAGTAACTAATTAAGAAAGACTCAGATGTAAATTTATAATGAAATTGTTTTTTTTTTTAATGTTTCACATTGACAAGCATTCACGCAGAGACTGTTACGCGCGCGTATCAAAAGACGCGTAATGAGACGCAAAACGCGCACGTGCAGTAATAGGAGCGCGTCCACACTTTGTCTCTACGCGCGCGTAACAGTTACTCTCTCTGAAGATTTGGTTGGCAGCCCCTGGATGTATCAATCTCAGCTAAGATATCGTAAAAATAAATTTGTAAATGAAAGAAATTACCAAACGATTAATGATTTTTTCATCGTGGATTCATTTAAACATGAGTTGCTATCTTCTCAAAATAAAATAGTGTGGAAATTACAGTGTTTCTTGAATTATATTACGTCTTAAGATCAAGTTAAGGTGATATATATATGCTAAGCATTTCTGGAAAGTCCACCCTTGGAGCAAAGAGTAAAACTCGTGATAGAAAGACGAGGAAGCTAAATCTTAAATATTAAAGAAAAAAAATAGCATTTGTAGACTTAGGCCCATGACCTTAAAAACATCTGGCAAATATTGACCGAGTTTTGGATAACATGTGGTAAAAGATTGAAAATGGAAAATATGTATAAACTCATCGTATTATTTTATCCACCACCCACTCTGATCGATATTTTCAGGTCGTTCTGTTTTTAAACTTTTTAATTCAGGCTACAGGAGCCCTAAAACGACTCGTCTGATTAAGTAAGTAGGCCTAAGTAATAATTTTTTTGTGACTGTCGAAAAAATTGAGGGCGCTTCATTGTTTTAAAACAATTAATTTTTGTGTAGTCATGACCGATAATTTAACCTGTGGCTGAATTAAATCGCAGGTTACAACCGTTTTAACGACTGACTATAGGTAGACAATACAACTCAGTTTTAGAAGTAAATAACGAAATAAAACAAATTCCAAAGCAATGCATCAGAATACGCAATCTCATAGATAATGAGTGTTTTAAACAATCATACTATAATTTGAGCAACGTGTGTTTGTTCCTCCTCTACCCCTCCCAGGTCCTTGGTCCGATCTCCATCAAACTTAGTGGGTGGATGCAGGTTCACCGCGAAATTGACCTTGAGGGGGTTCATTTTTGGAAAGGTCAAGGTGACTGTGGTCAAAGGTCAGATAACTGTGTTTTTTGCTACACCTAGGTCCCATCTTAGCCAAACTTGGTGGAAGCATGTAGGTTCAGACCAAAATTGCCGATGACGGGTCACGGGGTCAAAGGTTAAGCTTACTGGACGGGTAATTTGACTAGTTTAGAAAAATGTCTAATCGAGATACAAATAGGCCTACTATTTACGGTCCTTGTACTGTTTTTAGATTTTAGATACAGCGCACCAACCAATTAAAATGACTTATGGAATGGGCTTTTCGTGGCCATAAGCAGTTTTGGTCTCTAATTAGAAAGACTTTAAAGAAGCTTTCTATATGTTCATTGGGAAGTGTAAACTGTGGCCTTTAAATTGTATGGTGTTTAATTGTGGGAAGATTTGAATAAAAATACATGTCAGAATTTTAGTAATTTTTAGAAACGTTGAACGTTTAGAATTAGTTGATTTGACGGCATAATAATTTGTAGAAAATGTTTAATAATTGTTAGGCCCATATAATTTTAGAATATGCATTTTGTCAGGAACCCAAGCACAAAACTATAACCAGACCCATTATAGAAAGAAGGTGTTTAAGATTCTAATATATTAACTTACAGTCATTTGAGAGTAAGAGAACTAAAATTCATAATATGCTGAAAACTTTACAAGTGCATCCTTAGCGGATACAAGCCTTTTTTCAAAGATATATTTTTCTCTGTCTTTTCACCAAGGATTGAGAGTTCACTCTAACAATCTATAAGATCAGAGCAGTTATTGGAAAACAGTTTTTTGCAAACCGTCTTGTGAAAAAAATGGAATTTCATAGAAATAATCATCTCTGAACCAAGTGACGTGTATTTAAAGAAAATTTGAGGAAATTAACGTAATCAAGGAGGTTTTATCGACGCCTTGCCGTAATAAGCCATTTCACGGTTTCAACTGCGTATGTACAGATTAAGGTCAAGTGATAAAACGACGCGCGGCAATCATGTCTTTTCAATAAGAGCCGCGCGTCATTTTAATACCTGACCTTGGTAACGCACATGCGCAGTTGAAACCGTGAAATGACGTATTAATGGTCTATTACCAAGTATCGAAGTTAGTAAAGCATATTATCTGGAATACAGTACTCTATAATTTTTTTTTCTATCACTTGAATACAGTATGCAAGGATATTTCACCGTCTTGTCGAGCGTGGGTCACGAATGGAGAGTGCGATAGAAATAAAGACTACATGCACTCAAACTGCAAGAGGAGCTGTGGGCTGTGCGTCAATGCAGAAGGGGTTCGCCCCGGAGGTACTGTAAACATCTTAAATTTTATTAGAATACTTTTACACAGTGGGTTCTTATATACTAGAAAATCAATATTAAGATGACATTCTCAAGGGAGGAATAATGCCCAGCAAATGGCCAAGCTTAGTTTGATCGCAGTGTGTGTCAAATTGTTAGTGGATGAAGTGTATCGCGTAGCACACTATTCGCTAAAAAATAGACACACACTGTAAGCAGCACACGTGGTCATTTCTTGGGAATTATATCTTAGGTTTGCGCCGGGATTTAATCCTCCGAGCAAACGACTATGAATATGCATCACAGATAAAAAATTCAGCGCAGTTGAAGTTTGTATATTATCACATGTACCCACTATACTCATGGGGTGATGGTAAGCAATATTAAAAAGTATCTTGTCTAAGAACACTGACAAACGTGTATTGAATCCCCACCTTGTGATTGTTGTTTCTTTCCTACGTGGTCTGAAGCAACTGTTTTCAGGACAGGAGTCCTCTAAAAGGACTATTAAAGAACATTTTCATGTGTTTATATACAAAAATTAATTAAATTAATACAATTCAGAAATGTTCAAGTATTCTAATTGATACACTTAAAATTCTGGAAATATGTTATAATTTTCCTCTCTTACTACCACCATCTGAAAAATTTAAGAAAAAACTGTCAGTTACCGTTGCGAAAAAATGGCTTCCGCATAGAACACTTAGCTGTAACATAACTGACAAAATTTCACAACATTTGGACAACGAGATAATGACAAAAAACGTGTTGAAAAGTAAGTCCCAGGTCAAAAGTGGGTCTACTATTCAAATTACACAGTGTGAAAGAATAGGAAAATTAGTGTTTTTGAAAGGGTTGTGTTTGAAAACCAAACTCGCATTACAAATATAATTTATATAAATGGGAAGATCAGTCAAATTTACATCAGGTAATTTTAATGCCACTTTCGATACAGTTTTGAAACACAACCCATCTGTAATTTTCCTATTCTTTAGCATTGTGTAATATGAGTAGTAGACCCGCTTTTTGATTTTATGGCTCATTTTTAAAATGTTTTCATTCATTCTATCATTGTCCAAATGTGGTAACTTTTTGTCAGTAAGGTAACAACTAATTGTTCTATAGGTGTATCCATAGAGATTTTAATCCAGTAGTTCCCCTTTAAGTGATACTGATTCTAACAATCATAAACTCATAATTATGTTCAAATATATTTATAATTCATTAGGTTTTACACAGAAAGTCAGATATTGTTCATTTATGCACACGTGCACTAACTATAAAACACACACAGCAGCACAAATACGTAAATTCATGCATTTTGCATTTTGTTCATATTTTATTTATATTTATATATTATATTTACATAAGACAATATACTTGATTATTTATTCGAGTTATATAACATTAAAAACCAGTATAATATACTTTGCATTCCACACAAATCTACGATTAGGTTGTCATGACAACAATACGCTATGTGCAGATTGGGCAGTTACTGGAGAGTGCCCGCGCAACCCTGCATACATGCACGAAAAGTGTCGCAAGAGCTGTCGCAGATGTGACTGGCACCTTAGGAAAGTGTCAATGACGGGTAAGAAGGAGGCATGAGACGTATTGTAGGCCGAGCATGTGCAAATAAAAAAAAATCATTTTTTCATATACGTATCGTTGTGTAATCTACATAAAATTTGTACATAGTCAAAAATCAAACGTCAGAATAAGATTAACAATGTGTTTAAAATAAGATGTTATCTGGTTAGTCTAAGGAAATCCCGACGAAAAACAACATTTTCACGTCTGCAGCAAGTCGAGGTTATAATGTTCTTGGCTACGAACACATTCATTAATTTAATTTTTCCGATTCCCCAAGAGGTTCGATTAGGGTCAGTGGGAAACATAAAGATAGGAACTCAGTAAAGAAACATTAGTTTCATCCGCGTGAGTCACCCAGTACACTAGACAATGTTTGTGTCTTAATACCTCACGGACAATTAGACAAAGTCTCGCAGTGGGAATATTCACATGGATGTTGACTCTTATAGAATTTAAACATTATTAGATAACCTTTAAGCAATTGATATTTATTATGCTTCATTTGTTACGTATAGTGTTGTTATAGTACAGTAGAAACATGTTATAAATCTTTAATATAGAAGTACTATACAAAAACTAACATACTTTAAATGATATTACTGAATATTTTTTTTATAGTACAAGTATGTTCACTCTTTGAGTTACAAGATCTATTCTAAAGGATGTATAATTTAGAAATGATTGATATAGGCCTACTAGGAGAGCATTAGAAATAAAAACATTCTGCTTAGAAAAAAAAATTTAAATTATCTCTCAAAGTCTAGTCATGTTGGCTCCACGTAACTTATGTTCATCACTCAACATTTAGATAGGCAAGTTTCATCTATCATATAGTACTTCTGTACTTGATTCAAATTCACATCTGATAAATAATTTACCGCTTACTCCATACTAACGAGTTGAGAATATAACGAGCAAGACTTGTAATTGTAGTTAGTGTTACATTTAGGTTTAGTGAATATTTATCTTTCAGAAAATTTCTTAAGACAAAAAAATATTTGGAACAGTTTAGTATCTTTATTACTTTGATGGTAAAATAGTTTTTTTGGTGTAGATTGTATTAAGAAATCAGAATTTAAACTTATTTGACTATAAGGACGGACCTCATTAATTTGTAGAGTACCTTCATCAGTTTACTGCATATTGCGTGAAACCATCTGCAAACATCTCAAAAGAAATCATAATTTAAAACTGTCTTCGAAATTATTTCATTAGGTCTAGTATTATAAATTGTACATTTATGTCTCTGTAATGAAGACTCGTGTCTCCAGAATGTAGGGACTATCACCCGAACTGTCAGCGCTGGGCCAAGATTGGAGAATGCAGCATAAATAGATGGATGCTAGGATACTGCAAATTGAGCTGCAAACAGTGTTCAGAACACCTCAAGAATAATTTATTCCCGCTACCAGACAGCAAGAAGTCTAAAAACGATGTAGGTGGGCTGGAGTCAAAAGACAAACAAGACGATAAAGAAGTGTACGACCCAAAAGGTAGTAAAGGCTTGAAGTACTATATGCAGCCCGCCTGATGAAATAACAATCCTTCTCAGTGGGCCGTACTAAATAGCCTGTATTTCAACAGTCTTGAGAACTCACTCCAGTGCTTGGAAGCCCGTGGCATCTGAATCGATCCTTGCATGGATGCATTAAGCTACGTGGTATGCTATCAACATAACGTTCATTAAAGACTACGTCACACTTTAATCGTTAAATTTGTCAGTGACCTCATGAAGAGACACAAACTGTTACACGCGCGCGTAAATACAAACTTTATACGCTCCTATTATTTGTTAATCACTGCATGCGCGCGTCTTTCCGTACGCCTTTCTGCACGCGGACATAAAATTTGTGCCTCTTTGTAGTGGCCTCTTTGTAGTGTCTCTGACGAAATAATGGTCAAAATCGAAAGGTACCAACATTCTATTTCGATGTCTATTCCATTTTCCTTTTTAATTCGCCATAACTACCGTATTGGTTGAAGTGTGATGGCATTACTAATATATTAACTTCAAACCATTTATTGTTTTCCATTATGCATTTATCTATTTCATCCAATTTAACATTATTTTAGGTATAAGTTACCTTCAAATCTTCATGAGCTCTGGGAAGGCTTAACGGCAACCAATTTATCTTGCCGATTTGAATGCTACTTGCTAAAAACGCTCATCATTATAGATTATCGTTCACATAATATAGGCCTATAATCATGAATCATCATAAAAGCATCATGAATGTTTTCTTAACAAAAAGTGTGTAGGTGCTTTTCTCTTTAAGCCTCTTTTTCTGTCGATCGTTAAGTTGTGGCGAGTTGCGTTGAGTTGAAAATCGTTAAAGTTGAAATAGGTTCAACTTTAACAATGTTCAACTCAAAACGCAACTCGCCGCAACTTTAAGATCGACAGGAAAAGAGGCTTTAAAAATGAATGAAACCTTATTTATCTTATATTACTACATTGTGAAAAATGTCATGTATATCTAGCTATTTGCATTTGTTTGTTTTTTTTTTCACAAGTCAGATCGAGTAAGAATAGTATAAAGTATAAATATAATAAGTATAAAGTTCAAAATTAAAACAGTTTCCATATAAAAAACCCTTTTCACAATCTGTCAAAATTAACTATTATTTATCAATTTTATTAATTGGCGAAATTATCCATAGAAATAGTAATATTTATGACATACATTTTTTAAATATAAAATTTATCATATAAAATACCTATTGTGTGCGTTCTTGTTCATGTTTGACTAATTAAACGCGAACTTTTGGAGCGCCCAATCACATCCCAAAAATATCAAGCGAGCAGCATTTCTATAGTTCCATGGAATCAAAATATAGCAGGCTTTAAACGGATCATTAAAAAACCCCAAGACATTCTTATTTTGAGTACTCTACTGATTTTGTTTGAAACGAGATGTTACTTTAACCCATCAGAAACATGATGTTGCAATAGGTTCGTTTTGCTGTCTGTCTCTTTGTCTATCCAGTACTGTACATCAAAAACTACGGTATAGGCCTTTGGCCGATATGTTTCGATCCAACTATGCTGACAGATTGTATTCAGTTCAATGTGTTTGTTACTTTCTAAATTCGTCCCGAGTATCTAGGCATAAAGCTACACTTAAATTGTCGCTTTTTAATCCAAAAAAATGTACATTAAGTGTATAATTATTTAATATTCTCTATTTAATAGCAATTTAAATACAGAACGTCTGTTTCTAAATAAAACGTATTAAAAATAATAACACTGAATGTTGTAAAAGTGCAAATCTCTTCATGTAAATTAACGATTGTACCTTGCCAACATTTTGGAATTTGAACGACTTTTGGCAATTGTAAACAGTTGTTTCCGAAATCGTATTGTCAAAAATATTTCAAACCGTAAATCCCTAATTTTCCAAACCTATGTAAGAATTTCGAAAAACAAAAATGTACATGCTTTAATGTAATTTCCTTAGAAACTCAATGCGACTTGAATGAGAATGTTAGAATTACAATAATGTCAAATGTGAATATTTATATCGTGTCACTTTCTATATAAGAGGAATATTCAACAAGTTAGCGATTGAATGACTTTCTTGGATTGATCCAGGCAATATTAAATATAATATTTCCGTGATAGCAGGTGCAAGAAAGTGGAGTACGATTTATGTTACCTTACTTCAGAGGATTTCGTTACATTTTGATGCATAAACCACCCAAAAGGAAAGAACATATGTATAGAGGAAAAATATCAGTTACACCAAGAAGAGGCTACTACGCGCGCGTAAAGCGACACACTGTGGACGCTCCTATTTGTTAATCAGTGTACGCGCGCGTTTTGCGTCTCTTCACGCGATCTACATCCGCTCTTAACAGTTTGTGCATCTTCATGTCATCTTTAAGAATGAAATTTGAACATTTCACTTGATGTAAAAGTATGTCATATCAAAATATGAACCTTTGACACCAAAGGAAGCCAATCGGGACTACAGGAATCCCCTGATTTGGTTGGTGGTTTGTTTTCACGGAAGTAAACCTTAGGGAACGGAGAATCATGTTCTCCTTACATTTAGCTAAATTGGTGAAACTCTGGAATCTACACTGTGCGCTCAACCATAGAGACTCGCTGGTCTCCTGTTAGACCGAGTAGGCCTACATCGACACTTTCCTTGTGTTTCAGCTGGAGGGTCGAAATATAGGTTAAGTTAATCAACACTTTTTTTTCGGACGAGACATTGAACCGCTGATTCCGTGTACAACATTGCATATGTGCACGTAAACTCTTCGGAAAAGGGTGGGGGTTTGTCTCTCGATGTACTATCAAATCATCACAAGAAGGACCCAACTGGAAGTAAGTCCACTTAGGGCTTCAATGGGTATCCTTGATGTCTCATAAAATGAATATATTTTAAAAAAGCACAGTAATATCAAGGGAATATTCCTTCGCATTTCGAAACCAAAAATTGCAACGACGATGTACGTGTTACTACATCAGCTAACAGCGAGTGCCATACACTAGCTAGGTACAGGCCTATTTCCTCACCCCAAATGATGGATTGGCTTAGACGGATGTCAAATCTGGGCCAATTCAAAATCTACAAAACAGATTTGCGTCGAATGTGACTGTTTCACAAAACGTTTAAAGTAATTTTTATGAATGTTGTAATGAACATAATGATGCATCATCTAATATTGATTGATTGAATACACTAATGCCTATAGTAATTTGCTGAAAGTGCTTGCGATTAAAATCTCAATCACCAGGGGCGTATCCAGGAATTGGACAAAGGGTGTTGGGAGAGGGGATGGTGCTCAGCCCCACTTGGAATTTTGCAAGAAAAAAAACACGTTATCGCTCCTATTTTACAACTTTCTGCGGTACGGTTTCCATCATGCTACTTGTCTTCTTACTTTATACTTCTTTTCCTCTGAAGGAGGTAGGAATTTGGAGAGCCCAATCTTCATGTTTATAGATTAATTTTATTTTGTTGTACTTCCCAAGCGGTTTGCTCGAGAAAATTAAGCACTCCCTGGATACGCCACTGGTCACATAAAAAGCATTATTATGGCATTGTTCAAGAATGGATCAGCAGGAAAGATAAGGGAATGTTTTTTTTACAGAAAAAGTGCATGTATTTCACATCATTCCGGAAAACAACAAATTAATGGCTATAAATACAACTTATCCAATACAAGCAATAATTACTTTGAGCACATGTAATGATTTTTTCGCAGCATATACAAAAACTTTACTTTTGCTTATTTGTGTTTGTCACATACAATAATAATCAAACCAAAATTACTATCAGTTAAACTTATTAAACCAAAGCGTAAAATATATAACTTTTTTACAAGTGTGATTGGAAATGTAACTAATTGGCAATATATGCATCAAGCTTAAGTCAGTCCCATTATTCTTGTTAGTCTGGTCATCAATTACCAATATCAGCGGGTTAATTGATGGTGCAGTATCAACATCGGTACCCGACGTCAGATAAAACACAATCATTGTAACAATGCTTTTTAAATTTGATACAATTCCTTAATATTAGTGTTTGTTCACATTTCGATCTAGTCCGAACGCATCTTGATGCAGCATGTGAGCCTGAACAGAGTTTATAGGGAAAGGCATTGGGCACTGGGCATTGAGCAGTATTACCGTAGCATACTAGCAGACGATCTGGGCAGTGGTGGCGCCAGGATTTGCCCGACGTAGGGCCATGGTCCCCGACAGGGTGAAGTCCGGGTGGGCGTGGTTGCCCGTTTGGTTTTGATGAGCAAAAAAAAATAAAATAAAAATTAAAAAGGAAGTTATTTTCCGGTTTTTGGCCCGTTTTATGTCTATTTTCTATTTGTTGAGGTCACTAATACAATATTTTTATTTTGCTTTTCCCCAACGAAAATGGTCAATCTTCTGGGCAATCATCCCGGGAGTGGTCACCACGACATGGGCTACAATTTATTGGTTGGCCTTTATTATATAACATGAATT
>JAOTQE010023769.1:0-10562 GCA_025631205.1 Nesometra sesokonis | reverse complement strand
GGGTTAACATTTAGGTTAATGAGTTTGCGCGCCAATATATAAGGTTGCATTGTATTGAAAGCACTAGCAAAATCAATGAACACAATTTTGACAAAATTACCTCTTCGAGCATCAATATGTTCGTGGATACCGTTTAAAAGAGTGAGAACAGCGTCCTCAACACTTCTGTCAGAACGGTAGGCAAACTGAAAATCGTCAAAATCATTTTGAATGTTGTCAAGAAGAAATTTTTTGATTAATTTTTCGAGACATTTCATGGGAACACTTGTTAACGCAATGGGTCGTAAATCGTTCAGTTCTTTTGGGTTAGGTTTCTTTGCAATGGGCGATATTATGGACTTTTTCCATAAAGTGGGTACAATAGAGGAGTTGATTGACCTTTGAAATAAAATTTTAAAGGGAGGAGCAAGTTCTATTGCACATTCCTTTAAAATTCTACTTGAGATGCCATCAGGGCCTTTAGATTTATGAACATTTAAGTTTTGAAAAAGCCTAATTACAGAGTCTACCTCTATCTTAATATCATCATGATTCATGCTATTAATAGTTTCAAGTACATCATCCATTTCGTTATGAAAATCTTTTTCAAATCTACAGTAAAATTGGTTAAGATCATTTGCATATTTACATTCGTTATCGACATTTAAAATTTTTGCTTTTGGCTTGTATCCTGTAATAGTTTGCAAACCTTTCCACATTTTCTTCGCATCATTTCCTTTAAAGGAAGCTTCAATTTTATTTTTGTACCTAAGTTTACATTGTTTAGTTTTCACAATTATGTTACGTTGTACGGCTTTACGTTCTAAGATAGAACCAGAGGCAAAAGCCCTCTTTTTTTCATTTAACAAAATTTTAGACTTTTGTCTATCCAAGGTTTGTTGTTCGGAAAAACTTTAACTATTTTTGTTGGGATAACACTGTCCTCGCAAAAACAAATGTACTCTGAAATAGAGACTAAAGCCTCATCAATGTTCGCAGCTGATTCAAAGAAAACATCCCAGTTCGTACACTCGAAGCATCCCCGGAGAGTTTCAACAGCGTCCGCTGACCAACGTTTTATACAGACTTTTTTAGCAGATTCGCGTTGGAGTTTTGTTTTGTAGACTAGTATAAGTTGTAGTATATTGTGATCCGATTTTCCAAGTCCAGGGAGGGCTTTCACTTTATAGGAATTGCATATATTTTCATAACATAAGTCAAGACATGCGTCATTTCGAGTGCTACAAGTTACATATTGGTGGTACTTGGGCAAGCGCAATTTACATGTGTTAAAATCACCCATAATTAGTCGTACTGCCTCTGGTGAATGAGATTCGCATTCGGAAATTATATCATAAACATATTCCGCTGCAACATCGTTGTTTGCGTCCGGTGGTATATAAACTACTAATAACTGTACCTGAGGAATTTCTTTTGGCAGGTAATACGGTCTAAGGAAAAGCAGCAGCACCTCAATATCTTTAGTGCAGAAACGTTTTTTAACAGTGATATGTGATGGGTTACAATATTTTTACCCCACCACCAATACTTTTTCCAGAATTGCTGTTCCGATCCTGTCTAATTAATTTGTATCCATTTAAGTTAACCAAGGAATCCGTGTCAACGTCCTTGAGCCACGTCTCCGTTAGAACAATGATGCTGGAATCGCGGTATTCTGACAAATACTTTAAATTTGCATACAACTCGTCCGTTTTATTCCTGATACTTTGAACATTTCCGTGAATTATCATAGGAAGCGGAGTTCTGTATTTATATTTCTTCAATCGTCTCCTAATTCCGCCCTTCGATCCTCTTTGCCTGGTTTAGGCATGGTAGAGATAAAATACCGCGAACACACTACAGGTATTCCAAAATCGGGGACAGGTGCAATCTCTCTGCGACTCAGTAGGAAGGCCCGGCTGTAAGCTTTCAATGACATGTCGTTTTCAAGGCCTAGGCCTAGATTCAAACCAGATAGGCCAAAAGCAACAACAACAAAAATCCACAAATTTGGACGACTAAAATACCAACAAATCATCGGGACATCCAAAAAACATATACACAACAATGTATAATAAAATGAGTCGAAATCACAGAGTTAAAACGATTTTATACAAAACAAACGAGAGCAAAAAATACCATGACCTGGTCGCCACCAGTGCAGCGCCTTTGCGAATATATTTTCGTCGGCCAGTATGTTCTATGTTCTGTATTTTTGGCATAACTGCCTTTCTTTTTTACAATAGTTCAAACCACATTTTGCACATTACTTTAAAAAATAATAAATACATCAATATGTAATTTAATTCACAAAATTTTATTTCATTTATTTAAAGATATTATTTAGATTATTTGTTTTAAATATATTACAAATAATCTGTAATTTTAGAGCACATAGCATTTAGTGTATTTGCAAACTGTAGGCCGATTCAATACACAATCACTGGCATAGCATAAATATAGAATCATTTAAAATTATCAAAACAACATTGTTATATTATTTAGCTTTGCTTCCAATTTAAATATATTGTAAATATTTCCAAATTTAATGTGTATTCAATATAGAACACTGACCAGGCCCTATCACAGGTCTAATATTATAATTGTGATTAAATGTTCATAGATCTACATAAAAAGAAATAAAAATTTTATACCTTATATGAATGAGAAAAAAAAAATAGTACAATAAGTGTAACGACATGTATACAAACTCAAATTATTATGTGTTCATTATTGACTACTTTCGTTATTAGATTGGACTTTAAATGGGAAAAAACTAATTATTGTAATGATAGCTGGTATTAGTACATTTGAAACGTTACACAAGGGAATAATTGGGTAGTGAATACCTCTTAAGAAAATTAGAAAGGTCTACGTCCATGTAAAACAAAGATATGGATTCACATGTATTAAAACAAAAGAAACACACTTAAAGTTTTATTTAGAATATTAAATTAATGGTCTTTAATTAATGATCATTGTAATTCAATCTCTCCTCTAATATTAATAACCTCTTCTTTAGGTCCAATAGATATCAGAAGATGGTAAAATATAAACAATTAAAACAAGATATTTAAGTGATCATTTTTTGAAAAATGAAAAGGATGTGGTAATTTAGTATAGCTGATGGAGGGTTTCAGTCCATGGATGGGGTGGGGCTCAAAGGTCCCTTATCTTATTACAGCTCTATAAGGATACATTTTTAGCCAGTGCAGAAATCACTATAGCTTGACTTTGTGCCAGTCGCCGTCTTAAAATGGCACCAATGAATATTTAAATTAAAGTGTCACCAATGAATGTTGTATTTAGGTAAAAACTATGTAGATCATTGGTTAAAGTTTATTACCCTCGCCCCGCTGAAGTGGGGAGAGGGTATTGCAATGAGCTGCATCTGCGCATGTGTTTGTGTGTCTGTCTGTATCCATATCTTAAAAATTATTGGGCTGATTTACTTGAATTTTCAAACAATGTCAGAACCAACTGTATCTAAGTTTGGTGCTGATTTGCCTTACCACATGAATTCTGGATTCTAATCTATATGATTTTTTTTATCAACAGTACTGCCCTCTCGTATAGTGAGAAAACCCTAAAATGCCTCACATATACCCCAAAACATAGGCGAGGGTGTAATCGTTTACAATTACTTTGTCTTGTTTTACCATTGTAAATTTAATGACAAAATCTTATGTTACAGTTGCTTCATATTTTTGAAAGCCATTTTTTATGAATTCTGTATGCATTGAAAAACTAGAATTACAATTGTGTATTTATCTACAGGTAATTACTTTTAGTTGTTGACAGGCAGTGTGAACCAATGATATGTGACCGTCCATCAACAGTGTTTGTGCAAATCACTTAACTTTTTAATAGTGACTTGGTGATGATCACAAGTAAGGTGTCAAATAAAACTATCAACAATTTAAGTTGTTAACAATAATAAAACATTACAATCATTTAAAGGGATTCATTTTCAATATTTACTTTTATTCTTTAGATATTGTTCATACGTTTTTTAACATTTTGAAAAACTGTAAGCATTAGGCAAATAAAAGAATATACTTGACAGGCATCAACCAGCAGCACCCTTCACCAAATTTCTAAAAATCGTTTACCTTTTTCATGACAAAAAATATTTAAAATTACAATGAAATTAAGATAACTAGTAAATGTATTGGTAAGTTTGGATTCCAAATAAAGTCATTTTTTATGTAGATAATTGCTCTTGATGGTGTCTTGTGAATAAACTCTTTTATTAGACTTAGGTTACATTTTTATTCCATTTTTCAAAAACTTTGTTTTGAAACACACCACCAATGTGTTACAAAAGTATAGGTTTAATTAAATTTGTATTATTTTTAGGAAGTTTTCATATGAACTGTGACCTGATACTGAAGGTTATCAAGGCTACCTAGCCTAATGTCTGTTGTATTAAGACCCAGGAAGCATCAAATTTGAATACAAAAAGTATCAGACAATTGCGTCGCTTCCTATATAATCGGCACTAGAATATTTTGAATGGATGGATCTATACAACCTTATTACCATGACGATTGTTTAGGGATGTGCTAAACAATTTGTTTACGGCAACAAATCACAAAAGGATTATCACAATAGGAAGAAGGGTTGGGCAAGGTAATTCTAAAAATAGTGTTCAAAGGAAAATATTTTATAGATAAAAATTGCTCATTAGAGGAAACAAAAATATGGTAAAAAACAGTATTTAAAATTGATTTTATTTATTTTAATAAAAAATATAAATTGGTTTTAATAGTTTTAAAATGCAAAACTTTTGCAGAATTATAAACATTTGAGAGTACTACCAAAAAAATAAATAAAATACAATGAATATGTTTGTGTTTGTTGAATACTAAACATACTACTGCAGTGTACATATATTTGATAAATACAAATTATATTCATGTATTGTTACATTTTAAATGCACCTTTGAGATTCACAGCAGATATATATTTTTCAGCAATCTTAAATATTGCTATAAATAACTTGTAATGGTAATATAGTATAGTAGTAGGCCTGGTTGTATACATTAATAATTTTAGTCCAAAGAATGATTCAATATAAATGGTCATCATAAGAAACAGTGTTGTGCTTGGAGGAAAACATGCTTATTTTCCAATTTTGAGGTCTTAGGTTCAACCTTTGTCACACGTTAGGTTCTTTCTCCCATTCTGGTTTTTTCTCCCATTCCCTGGCCCGCATGAGACTAGGTTTAGAAAGCATGTCAAGTCTTATAAGTGGTGTGAAAACTTGGTATTAGATGTGGAACAATTCTTTTTAATACAATACAAAATTTAAGACATTACAAGTCAAAGTATATTAGCAAAAAACCTTTCAATAGCCCCAGAAGTCACTTCCAAGTAAGTATAAAACCTTCTGTCGGGGCATTTTAATATTTGATAGAAAAACTCAACAGTGTATAATTAAATCATATAAACGTTGGCAATCTCCACCAACTCAAGAAATAATTCATTTTGCAGTTTCCAAATCTTTTAAGCTCTGTGTATATTCATAGTTGATAATTTGTCCAGTAGACAGACAATCGCCTAATCTAGCAGTCTCCTAGGAGATGCAACTATCAATAAAGCATGTAACAGTTCAGCTAATGGTAAAACTAAAATATGATTTGCTTAGTTTGATGATGAAATATCACTCAACAAAAAAGACCAAATGATATAATATAAAGAAATAAAATCACAATTAATTTTTTACTTGCAATTAATGTGTTTTATTTGTGAATAATAAAACCTTTTTGCTCCAATGAGGAAGCTGTTTTTACAAAATGTGGCAAAACCAGGCCAAAGAAGGAATATAGTAGAAAAATAGAAAATTGAGTTATAACATAAATTATGAAATTGCATATTATATTTAAAATGCAATAAAATCAGTTGCATATGATGCAATAAGTTATGAACAATTTAAGTGTGAACATTTAAGTTTGAGAAAACTGCATGAAAATTGCTTATCAGTTTGTAATTATTAAACAGTCATTTTAAATTGCATGATCATTTATCTGAAAATTGTTAATGTAGTATAAAAGTTTAAACTATGTTTTGAAATACACCTTTGCGACTTATTCCTCCCCCTGACCATGGAGTAAAGGACATTACTCCATGCTATGGCTTGGCTTTGCCACAATTTCAAAAGTGAGGATCAAGCTATCAAATTAATGAGAACTTGTTTTATTAGGGGCAGATGCAGACTTTTAGAAAAGGGGGCCCAGAAGGGGGCCGGTAGAGAGTCAGACGTTTTAGGGGGTGCAGGAAAATACTTCCCCGGGAAATTGTTTGTCTTTAGATTTCCGGAATTCCTCAGGGACATGTTAAGGAATCAAATCTTGTCTTGTAATTACTGAATATTTTCGTTTTATCGACAATGTTAATAATATTGATATTTTTTTTTTCATTTTACCATTTCACCAACAAACTTCTAATTTTCTTTTCTCTAGCATTCCTCACTCCTTTCTCTCATTTAATTTTTATATTAAAATATTAACCCTTTTTAATATCTTCTCCAATACAAAACATAAAATCCAAATGCAAGTAAACTCGTATGTTGATTTCATTTTGTTGAATATATCTACACTCTTTTTTTTTTTATAAGAACACACTTAATAAGAACACCGAGGCTGAAATCACTCAAATTGAACAAATTGAGGCTGAGAAAAAATGTCAATGTTTTTTTTTTATTTAAAAAAAAACAAACATAATATCAATCACATACTCTACTAAAATACCTGTATGTGGCAGAACCAAGCATAATTAATTCTATAGCATAAGGTATAGTAAATGTAGGTTAGCCTACTATAGTACAGTAGGCCTACAGTAGGCCTATATGTACAATATTAATTCACACAAAAAATGGAAAAAAAATAGTGTAAAATAAGAACAAAATAAGAACAATTTGAGCCTCAAATTTTGAAAAAAATAAGAACATTGAGCCTGAGCAAAATTTTACTGGTTCTTATAAAAAAAAAGTGTTGTACTTATTATACTTTGTGATGCAGATAATTGCTCTTTATAGCATCTATAGCAAATAAAATTGAGTTGAAATTAATCAGAAAATGTAAGATTTATAACACATTTTAACAATTTTAATCAAATTGAAGCTGCACATTTTTTAGATATTCGCTTAATATAAAAAGACCTAAATTACAAAACCATTAGTTTCAACCTATCAACATCAGTGCTCGAATCACAAAATAATGGTTCATTATTTAAAGTACAGATTTACATGTATAGTAAATAGAGCTAACAATGTTGTTATTATGTTTATGATTATTGCATGGGATAGGTTGTCAGTGACTCATATTATGTAAAATAGCTAGTTTGCCATTGTTTGAATACAAAATAATTATTTGATAATTTTACTATAGGTCTTTGTGATGAACTGCTGTGCAGGGAACACTCCCAAAACTGGCCATCCTTTGAAAAGTCCATTTGGTTCAGTTTTCCAGACAGTTCGGTTTAGAAAGATTCAAATTGCCCTGTGATGATGATTTATAGTGCAATATTGTTGATATTTAGTGGAAATATATTTTTTCTCAAACAAGAATCTTTTTATTTTATCCTCAGACTTGCTAAATAAAAAATTTAATGTTATTTGTGTTTTGCCCTCGATTAATTAAGCTCATTGTCCAGAAAAAGTTTGAAAAACCGGGTACGGTATAAAAAAATTGTCGCCTAACCCCGTCTTATACATAGGGTAATATTTATTTCTATATTAGCATTTTCAATGATAATTTTAATTATTTACAAATGTCACATTAAATTAAAAAAAAAAAGGTATTCAGGTGGACAAAAACATTGAGCATTACAGATATTAAATTCATCAGGATATCAAGTTAAGTGTTATCTTAGATAAAAGCTTTTTTTAATGTTGTCGCATGGCTTTTAATCTAAGTAAAAGCATCCATGATTTTACCTTCAGTTCTAATTATGTTGCCCATAGAAATCTGGATGTGCAGCGCAACATAAAAGCAATTGATAACATTTATTAATACTATTCTGCTCATCCCTGTTGTAAAGATAAGTTTCTCTGGTTTATCATTGAACTTCACAAAGAATGCACATAACAATGTTATTGATTGACTGGTTGTAATGTTGTTGTTGATCAGACCTCCCCAGGAAGATACAACGGTAATCATGCTATGTAAATAAATAGCAATCATATTACTTTATCAATTCTGTTAAATTATCCTTATAGGAATTTACCGTTTTTTCATATACTGGGATTTCTTCATATTACACCCTTAGGCTACATTTTGAGGCAGCAAAATTGGAAGAGAAAAGAAAAAAAAATCACATATAGACTTGGTACAAAAATAAGGACACTTGACGCCCATGTTCCGTGATCTTATAAAATCACATAAAACTACAACACTTTGGTTCTATACGACCGTGAATATTTTTGAAATGAAAAATGGTGTGTATAAAAATTTGTTATTTTATATACAATGTATGTTTCCAATTTTAAAATATATATTATATAATATATTATATTATTATATTGTGGAAATTCACATATCAAATAAAATTCGAACAAAGAGAAATTCATTTATTTTATGAGTAAAAGATATTGTTATAACAATATAATGCAATTATTTACAAGGCACACAATATATAAGCCTTCATTAGAATTTATTTTCATTGCATTATGCATGTGAATTGGTTTGTAATTTGTGTAACTACGTCGACAAGCAAATGACAGTTTAAGCCATGTTATGTATTTAACAACTCTCACCCGTAAGACAGGGCATAAGATGTTTGCCTCTTGATTAAACAAAATGAGTGTACACCGAGTGCATGACAGGTAAACAGAGAGGAAACTTGAATTGGCGTAATGTCGCCCAATTCTCATTATTACATGGTGATTTCTTTCTCCACAAGCCAGTGAATAATTGAGAATTACTAGTTTAAATTTTGCAGGAATCAAGTAGCTAAATTTATTCATGATCTTAATGTAATGTAAGGAAGGCCCAACACAAACAATATACCATCAGCATTACCAATAAAATGACAATAACATATAATACATTACACCAAGGAGTTATTATATAATAACTACCTTGATTACACTGATGTATATATCTGTGCTTAAAATGGTGGCTTAGTGTAAATAATACTTTATATTTACTGTAGTACATATAATTATCATTAGTATATTTACATAGGTCTGAAAAAAAACCATTAAAACTAACTTTTGGTATGCTTTTTAGTTCATTTTTTAATTGTTATGCTGATATATTTGATCATATATAGTATTTGTCATAAAATTCAATTTACTATCATTAGTTTTACAGTAATAAACACTGAAAATTATGAATACAATATAGTCATTAAAAAAACTGTTGTCTTCCCAGCACAACACTAACTTTTGAGATTTTGTGTCAGTTTGAAATTTATTTTTACACCAATTTCAACTTATATTCTATAATATCATGTATATCAGGCTATATGAGAATTGTTTATTTCTAGCTACTGTTAATTAGGCAATATTGTTCTATTATCCACCCCATTGGCTCCAAGTAAAGTACATGATATTGCTGTGGAAATGACCCATCTGGAAACCAGATGTTTCTGCTGTTTCTTTCTACCTCACTTCCTCTGTTACAATTGCTGATCTTATCCGTCCGATATGGTAAAACTATATCAAGTACAGGAATTGGTAACACTTATCAAATAAATCAAATGTTATGATTCAGAAGTTTAATTCCACCAAATAAATCATTTCAAGTATGGTAGTAATTCTGACACATTAGCAAGATATTAATATTATGCAATATAGGTTTATATAGAGCTATATTGGGTGCATGGGGTCGTTGACTGTTGTATCGCGACACGGTGAGTCGACTTGAATCAACAGAACCGACAAACCCCTGCTGTTGGCATATTATACCTATTAAGAAGTCGGCTTCATTCATATAAAGTCAGCCATTACACCTATTAAGATGTCGGTTCATTCATGTAAAGTTTAACCATTTAAAAATTATTTTGTTACAATCAAAACACGTGCATGATTTAGTATTAGTAGGTATACAGTCAATCACAAAACCTGGGATATGCGAGCAAATGAACTGTTTTTATCATATTGGAAAGGTGAACAATTTTCATTGTACATTAATTTTCGCAGGTTTTTTTTTTGGCTTGTAAGGATAGGCAGATGGCACACCGTGCGATGGTTGGGTTGCAGACCATGAAGTTGGGAGTTCGAACCTCGCTCTGCACATCTCTGCCGGCCATTCTCAAATACTCCCAGCACTTATCAAAAAGTTGTTGTAAAACTGACCCTGTAAATAAATTCTATCATGCAATCTTTCAACCTTAGATACAGTACAAATAGACTGGTCCATGGTTAGAAACTTACATTACATGGAGTCTTCAGGCCATAGGTGTTTTATTGAACCTTTCCATACATTAATATCTTAAAACTAGTAATTACAAATTGTAAGTGAATGGTGCGAAGCAAATCCTAGAACATTCCCCCGGACTTCTTTAAAAAATGCACCCTCTATCGTCCCCCTTCCGCCCCCCCCCCCATCCTTCCCAAAAGTCTGTATCCTCCCCTG
>JAOTQE010023758.1:0-10563 GCA_025631205.1 Nesometra sesokonis | reverse complement strand
GTGGGCGAGTTAATTACAGGCCTAGGACCGATAGATCGGTAGCATTTTGGCGAATTACGGTCAATGTTTTCTCGCCAGATTCGGGTTCGATGGTGCATTTGGCGATTTGGCGAGCGACAGCTTAAACCCTGCTATAGCTCACAAATGATGTACTACCATATGCTAATTAATTGAAGCCAATATAAAGCAAGTTAATATCACCCAAAATCAGAATATCAGATGGATCAGAGCAGACACATACTGCAGACCTGAACATCTTCATGGAACTAAATCCACCTTTTGTAAATGGCAGTACTTTGTAGTGTACAGAATACAAAAAGTAAGTGCCAAAGTAGTTAAGACTTTTAATCATTCTTGAGCTAGTCAACCAATCTAGACATGAGGGTGATCAACAAGACAGACACTATACAATAGTAGATAAATTGCGTATGAAGTTTGTACTGGAAAATCTTGTGATTGAATGGTTCCAGTTTCCAATTATAACCGTTACAAGGTGATTTTTCCTTTTATTTATTCTTTTTACTTTTAGAACAGGTCAGGAAAAAGATAATGTGATGAATGAGTTGGAGTCTGAACGGAAAAAATATTTACTTCAAGAAGAAAAAAGTAAAGAACAGTTGAGGTTGTTATCAAAAGAGCGAGACAATATCCTTTATGTACTAATGCCTTATTATTAAAATAATGGCATTAGTTTCTACATAATTATTACAATAATATGTGAGGTCTAATCAAAAAATGAGTCTCATGGTAGAAAAATCCGAAATTGAGTTTTTTGGTACCTTATCCTGGATCATGATATATAAGGCGTAATCTACATTATAAATGACATTCATTGGATCCAGAGATATGAGCATTTGAAGTTTTCATAAACACAGTTTTGAGAAAATCGCCCTTAAAGCAATAAAAAATAAACAAAAGACTATAAATCTCAGGAAATCTGCATTGAGGACACTTCCCTGCATGAAAATTGACATAAATTATTTTGTACTGCAATACACTTACCATAGTACTCATAATTGATTAAAACTAAGTTTCTCAAAAATCGGACTTCAGACCTATTTTGGTGATTATCTCAATTTTATCTCACCTATGATGCGACTCATTTTGTGGCGAGACCTCACATATTCATTTTTTAAATTTATATATAAATACTTCATATTGCCCTTAATGATACTTACCAGTCAAACAACATTATATCAAATGCCAGCAGCTTCTTGCTCAATATCAGAAAGAACTAAAGGAAGAACAACAGAAAGTAGAAGAAGCTGTTCAGAAAGCCGCAGAAGAAAAGGCAATTAAGAAGGAACAAGAGAAAGCTTTACAGGTTGCACGAGAGGAAGTCTTTCAGAAGGAACTAGAGGAGGCTTTACAGAAGGTGGCAGAACAGAAAGCAAAGGCTGTCCAGATGGCAGAAAAGAAAGCAAGAGCTGTTCAGATGGCAGAACAAAAAGCAAAGGCTGTTCAGATGGCAGAACAGGAAGCAAAAGCTGTCCAGATGGCAGAACAGAAAGCAAAGGCTGTTCAGATGGCAGAACAGAGAGTAAGGGTTGCTGAGATGGTGGCAGAGAAAGAGAAAGTAATAGCAGAAGAAAGGGCAGCATGGATTCACCAGATGTCTACAGAAAGGAATAGATTAGCTATGGTAAGCAAAGATTGCTCTATCTGTAGTAGTGGAGTTAATGTTTAATTGTACTGTTTTTTTTTTAATTCCTACCAATTATAAGGCAACAAAACATTGTTTATTACTTTTTTTGTATATTTCTGCCATATAACATTTTAAAAAAAGAATAGTATAAGGTTTTTGCATGCTGTTTTGCAGCAATTATGCCTAATTAAGAGTTTGGGACCATTTTAAAAACCTCTAAAGTAAATACAGTAATTGCTTTTTTAAACCCTAAATTTGTTTTTTTTCCATAGTTTTGTTATGTGATAAAATAAAAAGTTATATTAAAAAATGATTATCTTATAAATTTCAGGGTGATGCTTCTCACAATGGTAGTAATAATTTAAGTGCTCTGCAACATCATCTTAATTCTAGACACCATCCAAGCAAATTGGTAGAACAGAGTTTAAAGCTACACCAGTCAGTTGGTCAGACTAATGGTCTTTATCCATATGTTTCAGCTGATGGCATATTTTATCCAACTATGACCAGTACAAACCGGTCACAGCTTGTTGAGGGACAGTTTTATCCAGTTGGTACCAGTAAAGACAGGTCCCAACATGGTTTATTGCAAAACATCCAACAACTAAAGGAGCAATCCTTAGAGAATCCACATGGTCACTGGGCAATCAATGATGTGACTGATCCCAGGAAGTCAGTAGAGGAGTTCCATGCTCTTGAAGCTCAGGTTGATGACACTCCTCCAACATTTGAAGACGGATTTACTGAACGGAAAGAATATAATGATAATGCTCCACAATGTCAAGAGAGTTATATCCATGTGACACCTGAGCAGCGATGGAATGAACTTCTCTTGCACAGGAAAAAACTACGGCATGAACAAGATTGGCTTCGTAGAAAACTTCAAGAACAAGAAGAGTTACTGCATCAACAGAAGACCCTTAAGCATAGTTCACTAAATCCACTGGTTCCTGTTAAACTGCAGAATCAAGAACAGGCAGAATTGACATCTCCAAAACCTACTCCTCATCTTCATTCCTCCAGAGACTCCAGTAGTAATAGGCCAGAATCTAACATCAGGAGTAATGAACATTTAGATGATATGATATTTAACAGTCCTCCAAGAATACACAGATTTTCAAGTTTAATAAGTAAGCATGGTGATAGGAGAATATATTCCGACCCTATGATTAATCGGTCTTCTCGTGACTTTAAGGGAAGTGCATCACATAGTAGAAATAATGTACTAGGTCAAAAAGAGGATCTTCCATATAGAGATACAAAGCACCAACCACTGCTACTGTCCAAGCCTGCCATATTAATGAAGGATAAAGGTAATTGATTAAATATCCTATTTTATTAATTATAGAAACATAAAATGTTTGAAATATTAAATACTTTAATCAGCCAACTTTTCCTAAAGTCATGCAGAACTAACTTTTTCTGAAATAAATAAAGTCATGCAATGTACAATATTTTTATGCGCATATAATGGTAACATCATTACATTCTTTACCATACTTTGATGTTGTAGATTGCTTGTTATATGACCTATGCACAGCCTTAGCCACGCTATGTCAGGTGTTCAGGTTGCAATAAAAGTGAGTAAATATTGACTGAGAGATGCCAAGGGACCCGGTCGGAGTACACAAAACATTTTCAATTTTTGTCATTCCTTAGACCCAGTTTAATATGTTTGTTGTGTAATGTTATTGTATTTGAAAGGTAGTTTTGAGAATATTTTTTGTGAATGTTACATTTCACAAAAAAATATAGACATAATTATTGTTGAAACTTCAGAAAGTCACACCTAAATAAAATTCCAATAATCTAATTGAATAGATTTCGATTAAATGGAAATTTTATTTTAAAATATAGGGCCTACACGAATCATCTGTTTAGTCATAGATTTTACTTCTGGGGTTAGATGACCATAGTGAATACAATTAGCCACACATTATTTTGTACCACCTATCATGTGTAGTTTCTCAATTTTAATTGCATAAAAAGATCAATCAGGTAATAATTTAATGTGGGAAGTGGTCGAACCTGCCAATAAGTGGTCAGTTTTAAACTTGACCAACCGTACTGGTGGCTACGGCCCTGCTATGGTAGGACATTATTTGAAATTTTCTAAAATAATTCACCCTTTGGAATTTTTAGGTTTTTAAACAAGTTATAAAAATATTGATGTACTCTGTTTGCCTGTTTTTTCTATAGCCTAATTTTAAGGGTTAGCCTTACTGTATATTCTTATCTCCAACGATGAACATTAGGTTAGATTTCACAACATGGTCAGGCATAGGACAAGTACCATCTGCACCACCATAAAATTGAAATGTATAGTACATACTCCAAGCAATGAGATACATACCATTGTGACAAGATTGAATACTGTGACATTATGTCACCATCAGGAGTGATGACATAATTTATGTTGAAATATTGAATCCTCTCTCAATGGCATGTATCACATTGCTTGGACTAGGTATTATACTTTATAAGTTGATTAGTGGACCTTTTGGATTATGGCAAAGTTTTTTTTAGATAATCTGGTCGGATCCAGGATCGTGTGAAAGAGGGTGCGCAAGGTTCACGGCCGAGTGGGAGTGTCCAGGATTTCAACAACCGTATCTTAAGCTGTAGTTGTATGCATTTTGTATGCGTTCAATTCTTGAAACATTTTAGAGGCGGTGCATGTAATATAAGAGGGGGGCGCACATATGCTTTTGATGATATTAGAGGGGGGCGTGCGCCGGATGCGCCCCCTCTAAATCTGCCCCTGATAATGTGGTGTTCACTTATGTCAATATTGCTGTCATAAATTTGGAACATTAAATAACATGAAATTGGTTTTCTGTGTGGTTGGTTTGTTTAAAGTATTCGACTTAGGGGTCATCCATAATTTTCATCATTTTCACAAAAGTACAAAACATACGCTGGGGGAGGGGGTTTTAGTGAATGTACGCTTTTGAAATAAAAAAAATGATTTTTAAAATGTTATATGGACAATCCATTTATCAATTTTATTTATAGTCTTAAAAACCTTATTTGCAGGTATAGTATTAGATTCAGTTGTTATAAAAGATATCAAATAAACTGGGTTTTGAATGTTTTGTGTCATTAAACGGTATAAAAAAAATCCTTCATTTTATTATGTACTCTTTAAGAAGGGGGAGGGGGTTCCGAAAAAGAGTATGTTTTGTACTCTTGTGAAAATGTGAAAATAATGGACGACCCCTTACTACAGTAAAACATTAGTAAAATCCACAGTGGCATTGAAAACAAAAATTCAACTTAAAAATTTGACTTAAAAATGATTAAATAATAGTGGAAAACACATTTAATATGCCTTGAAAAATGAATTCAACTTAAAACATATTTGACTTACATAAAGTTGACTTAGTTAGGTTTGACTTTATTGTGTAATAATTAACCTTGCTGTCTATTTTTTCAGAATGCTGGCGACCTAGTGTTGATAGTGAAACTCAGACTTTAAAATCAAATGAAGTTCAACAAAAAAGAAGTAAGCTTGATCCCATGCATAACCAGAAAAGCATGAATAGGTACATGGAAAATTCCAGGTTAGTAATAATGATGATATACTTGTAGTGGTAGGTTACCGTCTGGTACCTTGCTTCCCGAGTCTGGGGGGTAAATTGTATTTCCCCCTACAGGGTATATAATCTTAGGGTGCTGGCGGTTGTGGGCGATGCCTTGAAGTCTATGTTCTTGTGTATGTGCGGGTGTGTATGTGGATGTGGGGGTGTGTGTGTCAAAGTGTGTATCTTGTTATAGTCAGTGTTTCATTATTATTATTTTTATTATTATAAATATTATTACTTGGCGACTAAATAGACAAGCACCCGCTTCTTTTGGTGCCAATGTATATTTTGTATGATGTTTGTTTTTCAATAAAGATTAAAATTAATGCATATACAGTAAGGAGTCTCTATACATTTATAAAATCATGACCAAGTTGGGAAATAAAAAGTAAAAGAGCAAGAAATTAAAACAAGGAGAAAGATTGAATTTGAACTGAATCCTAAAAACAGCCCGCGATGCAGAGCCGTTCACAGTCATCAAATTTGGCCTCAGGGCCACTGTATTGTCATTATTAGACAGACTTCCTTCATTGGTACTTTTGTTAATGAATGTCTTGTCATGAAGCAAGAGGGTGTGTGAATTTTCCAGACCAGGTATCATTCTGTCATACGGAAAATTTACAAAAATAGGTGCATTCTAATTATTATCTTGTTTTTATATAATTATAATGTAAATTTACATACTGTACTTCTAAAAGTATGCAGGTTCATTGTGAAACTTGGACGATACAGTGCATTTGTGGTGGTGCGATACAGTGAATTTTGAAGTATAAATTCATGACATTATGAAGTATTCATTAAATATCATGTACTTCACAAAATTCATAATTAGATGTTACTTTCTATTTTATTAAACCATTTTTGGGTTTACCATCAAAAATACATGTGGAGGACAAGCCCCTTCTCCCCGTGTATGCCGTCATATAAAAGACTATTAATGTGCTGTGGTCTAGAAGTTACACATGCAATGATTTCCAGTAAGGGTCACGTCATGCAGCCAGTACTGCCACTAGTTTGTACTGGCTCTCTTTCGTCTGTCCATGACAGGAGTCGTGTACATGATGACAATTAAATAAATGAAACAAACACAGTTTTGGGTTAAAATTTCTGAATATACACTATAATTTAGGCAAAATATTCTACACAAATACAGTTATCATAAGGCTTAAAAAAACTTTATGTTGGCGTAACGGGCGCAAAATTTTAGGGTCCGTAGGTCGTGATTTATTATTATGGTTAAATAATAAGTTATAATGGTTGAATACAAATTTATCAACATTTGAAAATACCTAAAACCCAATTGTATATAGTTGGTAACTACAAATTAAACAGCATGGCAGGAAAAAATATATACAGTTAAAGGCTCATACCTTCCGATGTCAAAAAATAAAGACATTCTATATTTAGTATTATTTTATTAAAATTAAATTTTGGGGTAAATTTGTGAAGGAATGCCCCTTTAAATCTCCCAAAACACACCAACCTTTGGCTTTGTTCATCTTGTTTGCCATGAAATTTGCATTTTGGAAAAAGTTATACGATAATTTAAAATTTGAGGTTCCATGATATAAAGGTTCAGTTTATAGAGATTTGGTTTTCTGGAGAATTGGTTTTTGGATGTTTATATTTTTGGAATCAAATTTACATATGTTTACATAGATTCCATGATTTATAATATTTACAGTTTTTGGGTCATTGTTTTCCACACAGTTTGTTAAAGGAGATTGTTGACACTGTCGAAAACACTTACATTTCAAGATTTGACTCTTCTCTAGTTGAAGAAGGTTCACCAGCAACTTCCCAGCGACATCAACCACCAATCTATCAAACCATCGCATCTCAATTGGATCCAGTAAGAAACACCATTCTTTCACCAGAACTCTTTGATATTCCTTTTGATGAAGAAATTTACCAAGTTGAAGAATCTCAAATCCTACAAGATATTTTCTTTCTCAAGTAAATATTAAAGGTGTATTGTCGCATAAGGATCTCCAGAAAAGAATTTGATTTAGAGAGTTAAGGTTACATGTGTGAGACATTGGCTTCCTTATTGTTTCAAAGAAAAAAAATTGAAACCTGATATGCTTATATATCCAACAGCAAGTAACACGCCAATTACAGGATTGATATACTATATTATGTTTGTAAACAAAGACTTGTTATAAGACAATGGTGTTGTTTACAGTCGAAGGATAATCCTAATGCTTGGTGAGAATTGAATCAAAGACTTTAGAACTGGTCGGCAAGCACATTAATCACTAAACTACATCATCACGGTGGTTGTTATAATAGCACATCATAGCCATACATGTGCATATCATTACCATATATAGACATAGGAAATAATAAAATTTTATTTTAAAATTTTTACATATTAAATTGTTATTTTCATCATGTGTCATTCTGCTGCAGATGCACTATTATTGTTTTTTCTAAAGCTCAGTCCAGACTATCAAATTTTCTTTGACAAAAAATGTTGATATGCCTATATTAGTCATGATGACATCACATCAATACCATACATGGATATATCATTACCATAAATGAGTACATGACAATTTTTTGACAAATAAAAGTTGATAGTCTAGGTTGATCTATATAATGTCAGGTACATATTAAATGGTTAATTTCACTGTTATTCTGCTGCAGCAGCACCTGTTTCTTCTCTCTTATGACAGAGTGATGTCAAGTACATATTAAGTACTAGGTCATTGGCATCTTTACTATTGGTGTCAAATACTCCATGACATTTTGGACATTTGGCATTCACTAGCTTCCCACTAAAATTTGACACCATAGACTCCTGGTTACACAGTGGACATCTGAATTTTGCAGTTTTTAATCCTTCTAGTGATTGCAGCAAGTTGGCAGCAATTCTTGGACCCTCGCAAGCATAGGATTTAATTTCAGATTCTGTTAGATCTTCCCGTTTCCAGTAGACATCAACAAACTCCAGTCCTAGAATGTTGGCATTTTTGACCGAGAAGAAGCCTTTATTACCAAACTTGGTTCCCCAGGAGTTCATTAGATTCAAACCTTCACTATTAAAGCTAGTAAGAACAACAGCATGTCCGGAAAGTTTGGCGTTACATGGTCTGGTTTGAATGTCAAGGTCCTTATCTGTCAGGATACCTTTTGGATTATGAATATAGAACCGTTTAAACAAAACCCATTCTTCATCAGTAAGACGAAATCGTGCAATAACTGGTCGTTTATCAGCAACTGCTTTTAATGCACCTTGTACATCTGTTTGTTTGCAATGCAAGCGGTATCGCGGACAAACTTCCTGTAGAACCCGCAGAGTATCTTCCCCATGTATTCCATATTTATCAATCAACTTCCGACGCAGAGCAAAAAAGCCTGGATATCCACCTTCTCGTCTAACAATACGTTTCATTGCGAGATGCATGACAGCTGCAGAAGCATTTGCATAACAAGTACCTTCTTCCTGTGTCTTAGCATCAAATCCATCATTAGCTTTGTTGATGTACAGATCAAGGTTAATGGAAGCTAGAATATCCGAAAGAGCATCTTGGGAGCAGACGATATCTCTAGCAAAAGAGCAGACCTCATCTAGCAGATCTGGATGATTAACCTGTAGAAAAAGCCTTGTTTCATTATTTGTGACATCAACTTTCCAGCCTCGCCTAACGAATATGGTTCGTGGAAGACGCTTTGTTTCGATAACAGAACTTAACTGAAACATAAACTTTGCTCCATTTTGCCAACTTCGGCGTTCAGTGCTATATAGATGCTTGGGATCAGATATTGAACAATTAGTGATGTAGCATGAAACAATTATTACATCATTCAAAATCGGTTGACTGTCTCCATCTGTAGGTTTTCCGTCTGACAGTACAAACAGTACTTTTTTGAGGTTTTCAAAATCTAGCTGAGCTAATAAATCTCTGGCTTTTGTTAGTGCTGTTATCATCGGTGTTTGACCGTATATAAATGGATCAATAGCTTTCATCAACTTATCGACTTGTGCATTTGTGAGCTTGTCTTCTTCTATACACCCATGTAAGATATTAGAAGCTTCATCCACACCAATGATTGATGTAGGCCTGACTTCCACTACGTGACTTTTCCATGCAAGTAACGTACCTTTCTTGATAACTTCCTTTATAGATTTAGTAGAGGCAGTATTAACTCTCTTATTTACTCCAATATCAATACCTGTAACAAACTTCACTGTTGAATCTACATACTGGCCACCCACAGTTCCCATTGATTTCAGAGATTCATATTTGCAGTCATCTGGCAAACACTCGTTTACAAACTGTTCCGTGAATGATTGGTTTTCCGTAATCAGTGGAAAAAACAATTCAGTCTCTTCTTTTGTGACATTTTCAAGCAATACATCCATAGTTGCCCAACGACGAATATAAGGTGCACCATTTATTTCCAAGATATCTTGTATTTCTGTTAGCATTTGCCATTGTCTCATAGTGTCTAGGTCTCTATGATATCTATTTGTTGTTTTTACTGTGTTCAGTAAGTCAAATACAATTGGTTCAGCACTTGCACCGTATCCAATAGCGAAGACCTTGTTTTTAGATGACACATCATGCTTTACCAGTTCGTCTACAACTCTAAAGGTTGAACGAGCCCAGCTGCCACCTTCCTGCTTGACTGGACCACCGATGCTCTTCCTCATTGAGCCTGAAACATCAATTAGCACTCCGATTACTGCAGACATTTTCAATAAATCTGGAAATAAACAAGAAAAAAAAAATAAACTGGGCTTTAATCATAATAATAATTATAGTAGTAATTGTCTTTTGCAAAATGTTTTTGTCATGTGTAGTTGCAGTGGGGAATAGATGAAGTCTATGTTGAGGGTTTTATTTTTGAAAAGTATATTAAATATCCGAAATGTCCACTAATCAACTTCAAGTAAGAAAGTAGAATGCATACTCCAAGCAATGAGAGCACGCCATCGTGGCAGGATTCAATATTTCGACATAAATTATGTCATCATCAGGAATCCTGATGATGACATAATTTATGTCGAAATATTCAATCCTGTCACGATGGCGTGTATCTCATTGCTTGGAGTATGCATTACACTTTTTTACTTTATTAAATATGGTTCTACGCATTTGTCACACGGTCCGTATACATTAAGTAACTTGTATGTCGGTCCAAAATAACTGCTCTGCATTGGCAGACTCAATTAATTTAGATTGTTGCGATGTGATGTACAAATCCCACTCTGAGTGAGTGTACTAGATGAATAAAGTAAACAAACCAGTTAGTAGAGCAGTTAAGGTTGATTTTGGGGCAGAATCGTGCACTTCTGGAAGAAAGCATGAAACTTTCCACAGTGGT
>JAOTQE010023736.1:0-10564 GCA_025631205.1 Nesometra sesokonis | reverse complement strand
CGATCTTAGTCGGATTTTCTCTACTGTTACGTTTAACATATTTATTAAATTTGGCATTATATGGTCGTCTTTCGTTTATAGGCTTGCCCAATTTCGTTCTACCTAAAATATTTGATATATATGTATATTTGTAGGTATTATTATAAATATTTTCACAACAATGTAATTTCGGTTGTATTAGTTTTAATGTAATTCTTTAAAAATTAATTCAATATGATTATTGTCTATAACTGGAAATTTGCTTTCATTGCGAATTTATAAGAGCATATCAATAGAATATTAGACCTTCAGTTTTATATTTTCAATTCATTTTATTCAATATCACAAATCACAAGTTCTAGAGTTGAAAAGAATAAAGAGGCATCTAAATACCAAAAATACGAGGAAAAATAATTTTATTCAGCACCTTCGTAGAAAAAAAAACAGAACATTTATTGTTTGGCAGTGAAGACTGAAGGGAAAACCCAAGAGGGTAAGACCAATAGAACAGGGATGTCACCACGCTGGACGGCCCAGTCCAGCACTCAACTTTTCTGTCCAGCATTTCTAGGCTAGCGACCACCACTATTATTCCTAAGCTTTTCTAGGCTAGCGACCACCACTATTATTTCTACCCTTAACAATTGTCAATTTCAATACTGTGACTGTTATGTTGAAAAACAATAGAAATCCTAGCCATATTACTAAAACAAAAGATTACAGCTTTTGTTGTATGGTCACGTTTTGTAATGTAATGGGTGGGGCACGGTTCACAAAAAAGAGGACGCTGTTTGCCGTCCGGCACTCAAAAAGGCTGGTGACATCCCTGATAGAATATTTAAAGAATACTAACAGTTAACGTTAAGACCATCTGTAATTGTGACGTCACACATGGTCTTTAAATATAGACCATTGCTATACCGCGGTCTTAGCAGTTAGCGGTCTTAGGGTATGTTCAGACTCAACGATTAAGCGGAGCATTACATACGCGGCATACGATTATTTGTGTCTGAAATAGACGGTGATTAGCGTAAGTCAGTAATCCATAGTATAACTTGTGCTTACTGCAAACCTCAGATTTAAATAAGCTATAGAGCTAAATTCCTTGAATGATTTTGACCTTGTGTTAAGAGTTGACCAATCACAATTTGCAATCAGTCTGTATTGGCCAATCAATTACGAATCACTGGTCATAGAAAAACCCACTGGTGGCAAATTTAAATTGCCTGTGACTTGTATCCGAACAACCTGGTTGTTACGTCACAGATTAGCTTACACCTTGCTTATGCTAAGCTCCGCTTAAACCATGAATCTGAAAATAGCCTTAAATATTAAAGCCTGCTTGGAGGAGACTATAAATGGTCTTAAATCACATACAATGTGGCGTCAGCATTAGTTGACCTTGAATTTCCTGTTTTAATCATTTTTTAAAACTTAACTGTTTAAACATATACCATATTATGGAATTAAAACTTATATAACATTTTTGTGTAAAAAATCAAATGTCATCTGGCACAAAAGTTACCTAAAGTAGCGCCCTCAATTTCTGTTACTATGGATTGTTTGTTCGAGATTCAAGGCTCAACACGGTCTTAGAAAAGACTGTTTTATAGCAATGGTCTAACTTGGGTGACATTGATAATACCGTTTATGTGTTAAAGCCGGCTTTATTCTGTAAGGTAAGACTGTCAGTTAAGACTGTTTTATAGCAATCCGCCCCTGCTTTTAGATTACATCACCAATTCTGGGATTGCAAAGTGGATGACTGGATGATTGTGAGTTTTCTTTCTCGTCTCTAGAAGCCAGCTCTCATTGGACACCGACCAACCCTTCTGCTTCACTCCTACATCATGAGTCTTTAAAAGATCGCCTCAACCAGAACAAGAACCCATAAATGTTCTTGAAGGACATGATATAAGAACCGGGTTTAATTGCAGTATACTGTTGATCGTACTCATCAAACTTGGTTAAATTACTAAAAAATAGACCAACCTTTTTATATACTGTAAAACAGCAGACAGCAATATGTGATTGGTGATGTGATTAACAACCTGGTAAAACAACAATAACGCACCGTAATTCAGTTTGTAATAGGCCGAAGAAGTTTGCAATAACTTGTAAGAAACTACAGTATGGATATTATACTATTAAAATTTGATGTGTTTATATTAAAATTTAAAGAACTTCCGCATTAACACTCCTGTAAAGTTAGCTCTAAAATATATGTGATGTCCAAGTACAGCATGGTTGAAAATGTAGGTTAGTTGCTTTTTTTTTAATTGATATATTTTTTAGTAGACTTTTATTATAGTTCCAGCAATTATAATTTTTTTCACTATAGCCTATTTTTAGATGGCCTTATACATTTCGTACAATCTTCTAGCTAGCTTTGTGTTTTTCTGTTTCATTTTTTCGAGATGATTTTATGAAGATAAAATATTTGAGCTTAAATTAACAAACTATTATTACAGGACCACCTTTTGAAACATAGCAGCAGTGGTGAAACACACAGTCAGGCACCGTGGACAATACTTCGCCGTTATTCAGTTACTGTAGGACAGAGATTTGTAGTAACTTTCAAGGAACTAATTATGCCAAAATATACTATAATAATTTGATGTGTTTATTAAATTAACTTTCAGGATGACACTCCCCTAAAGGTATGAAGATGCTTTCTAATACACAACCATGCAAATTGTGTGTTTCTACAATTAATTTTCTTGAGTATAGATCATACATTAAAATTACCAAACCTAGATCAATTTTACAAAATTACAAGACCAATGGAAAAAGTAGCAGTGATACAGCATTCAGTTACAGCTACATATGCATTGTAGGGATGGGGTTTACAGGTGCAAAATTGACCATAAAAAAATATTTTAATGGTGACAATGGACCAATAAACATAGATGCACAGCAGCTGTGTAAGAGGCAAAGTCTGATCTGTGTGATCTGTTATTGTTAGTGCTTGTCAAAACCAAAATCAGGTTGTAAGCCCCCACACCCCCCCCCCCCACATACACCACCTAAATCACAATCCTAGATCAGCCCCTGAAAAGGAACATTTATGTCTAATACGCTATTAATCTATTGTAGCTTGACATGTTCGTTAAATTAACTTTCAAATGCACACTCCTATGTGATCAGAGTCATATTTCCAATGGTAGGCTATACCAAATCACATTGAAAATTACAGAAACTTTTAACACATACCTGATAGAGCAATAGTGTGATACAACATCCAGGTGGAACCACAACATAAATCGTAGTCCAGTTCTTAACCTAATGGTGTTTTACTTTCTTTTTTGTCAGAGACGCTTGCAGGAAGTTTCAAAGAATTATTTGTCTTTATGAACTTTCACATCAGCACACAACTGACTTAATGATCTTTCTAATAAACAAAATGATTCTAATTGTCTTTGTTTATAAGTTATTTCCTGAGAATGGAGGCTTGAGAAGACCTTCTGAGTTACCGGATGATGCAATGAGCCTAAAAATAAATCTTTGTGTTGGCCAACCCACTCAAAATCTTGAAAACTCAAACAGTATTTGACCAAAATAAAAAGTTAGCCTACATATGTGGCAGAGCCTGCCAAATGAGACATAAGTCGCAAATGCTAGTTTTCCACTATAGGCAGAAATTTAAAAATGGTCATTTTTTTTCACATTTATTTTATTTAAAAAATATGCAGTTCATACATTCAACTTTAATACTACCTGCAATTTAAAATGACCTTGCTTTATAGTCAATGTATACTAATAAACAATTTTCAAATGCAGTTTTCTTAAAACTTAAAATTTTATTTGTCAAACTTTGATTGTTCATAACTTTGCAAGGAAACATCGTATGAAACTGATTTTTTGTGCATGTTAAAGATAATAATGTGTAGTTTATAATCCATAAAAAACTCAATTTTCAATTTTCCGACTTATGTCTCATTTGGCTTGATTGTACAATATAGCCTAAATACAAAAATACAGTGTGGTATATATACAGATCTCATCAGTAAACATATCAACATTATTCTAATCCATTCGTATCTAAAACTCCCTACTGTGTCTATGAGAACGTATAGTGTGTGCAAAGTGTGAGGATAAAGCTTTTGTTTGCCTCACATAGTGTGCAGGGATGTAATTATGCAGAGCGGAGGTGGGCGGGGCCGCCTACCCTAAAAATGTTCCACCCACCCTTAAGCTTATTTTAAGACCTTCCAACCATCCTAATTTCAACCTTCCATCCACCCTAAGCCTATGAAAAAGGTCAAAAACTTTTTTTAGTCATCATACCACCCACCTATAAATTGTGGCCAGCCCACCCTTGGATTTTTCTAGCTACATCCCTGGTGTGCTATTCAGAGGAATGGCTGTTAATTATTATGGTAAAAATATGATAAAGATCGTGGGCTGCCACGTCAGCTCTCAAGATTTTCCTGCACATGAGCTATTCGTGTATGCCAGCGACCTGAGTGTTTATTAGCCTTCCCAAGAGGAAAACTCTGGTTAGCTATTTGTTACCTCCCTTTGAAAAAATAACACCCTCTGACTAGGTAGATCTACCATGTTAAATTACTAGGGAGATCTACCTAGCAAAACATAGAACTAACTAGTAAGGTAGTATATAATTACCCTGTCTGTTGATGTTATTAATGCCTTAAGGTTTATTCTAAACAATGGCTGCATTTTCTAGTATACTTGTAGAGCATTTCTGACCATATCCTTGGTAGTATCCCTTGATAATGCTAGTTTTTTATAGGGTTAACCCTGTTAACTACCATTATCAGCCATGTTAACAGAGTTATTTTTTTCAAAGGGCTTCGCCCCAATATAGTGGGGAGAGGGTATTGCAATGAGGTCTGTCTGTGCTACCGGTTTACAGTGTATGTAGCATTGAAATTATTAGTAAATAACCATGGAGGTATGGTATTAGTATGATTGATTAATTTCCCTCACCTCATTTGGTCTTCACACTTTGCCCAGGATCTGTCTTAGGCATATAATTCGCACTGTTCCTCCTACATCTTAACCACTCCTATCTGATCATTTGGTAAACAAGTGGAGTGGTTTTTCCACTGTGAAATAACACACAGTTTTGTTTTAGACACAGAAAGTTTCTATATAAACAGCTTTTCAAAAATGTCTGTCAGTCTAGTCACGCTCGATTTGTGACTGGGTTTCTAAATTTAATCACCTCAATATCTTTAGTCATGGAACAATGTGGCAAACTTTCAAGAATGAAAACTATGGCTTTAGGCTGTTCACAAACACACACACACACACTAACAAACATTCAAACAGGAAAAAAATTTAACCTCCTCCAAAACATAGGCAAGGGTGTAATTGTTTATGATTACTTTGTCTTGTTTATCTTGTGTTTCGTGTGGCACTTATTGGGTCGATTACTTGGACAAAGTTTGTTACCACGGTGACTAAAATTCTATAAGTCCAGTTATTTCCACCTTCTCATTTTTTAAAAAGTATTGGTAGCCGAAGACCCAACCAATGTTTTATTTTTTGTCACTTAGGTTTATATCTGAAGTGTTGTGGATAGAGTATAAGATTAAATAAGCAGAGGTCCCAAGTTGAAAAAAAAAACAAATTCCTAGAGATTTACTTGTGGTTGTCCTACCACTGTTTGTTTCTTGAAGTGTGTGTACAAATACCCTTATTTATAAAATCAACACCTTTTCTGCTATGAAATGATAGCTTCTAACATGTATTGTCACTGCTAATGTGTTATTACTCTTCCCCAAAACATTAATGACTTAGTTGCTTACTTTCAACCAATATTTTAAATAAATTGACCAATTTATCCTCTGTTTGTGAAACTTTTACAAAACCTGGAGAATTTCCTAGAGAAAACTAAATTCCGGGAGAAAATTTGATAATCCCAGAAGCCCGGGAGATGATCCAATATTCCTGGAGACTCCAGGACAATCCTGGAGACTTGGGAGCTCTGAATAAGTGCAGTACAAAGAGTATAGTAGTTGATAAATTTAAAGATGTATTGTCACTTGAAAAATGACAAAAAATAGATTTTGGAAATAACTTGCTAGTTTCTAATATATAAGTTATGACCATGAAACTAAAAATTAGGGTATTTTAAAATTATTTACCCCCAATATTGCAATGTTATAAAAATGCTAAAAATCAGCCAAAACTCACAAAAAGGCTGGAAGCCTCTTACATTTTTATAATTTTTCAGTGTAAAAAATGTTATTAAACAATTTTTATATACACTAATATCTATTCTCAAGTTCATACATTTGATGCTACTTTATTATGAGCAAGTTAATTTCAAAATTAATGTCATTTTTGGTCATTTTAAAGTGACAATACATCTTTATAAAGTTTTTGTTTTAGAGAGTGTAACATACAATTCTCATATACAACTTTAAAAAGTAAAAGATCTGATTTTTGTATAAATTGGTTTTACTCTGATTATAATATAAGTTTAATATTCAAATTAATCTTTTAATCAATTTAATTAGGTATCCCAATGTAACCATTTTAATTAATTATTTTGATGTTATGATTTTTCAGAGGTTGCCAGCATGTACATGCAGTGAGGCGGTAGTGATAATCAAGGCATTTAAAACAAATAGAGATCGAGTTGATGCTTTGCAAACAATTTCAAAGTAAGTTAGAAAATTATACAGAAATTTAAAATTATTGTAATATGTTTATATCTGAAGTCTCAAAAATAATGTTTAAAAAATCAAAAATATTTTGACAAATGATAGAGCGTAATTTAAACTGTAATCAGAACTTTTAATGACATGGATAAATAGATCTCACGATATGGGAATTTGAAGTTTTTATGCATAGAATAAAAAGATATGTTGAGAAAATTATCAACAGATTAATCTAAAAATATGCAATTAAAAGACTAATCTCAGAAAATCTGCGTGAAGGGTGCAAATCTGCATAAAAATTGATGTAAAAAATGTATTAAATGAAAGTACCAATACTGCTCAAAATTAATTAAAACGAAACTTCTAAAAAATAGGATTTTCAGACCTATGTTGACTCGATTTTTCTTCCAACAATGAGACTCTAGTTGTTGCAAAAACTTACAAAAGGTAAAATTTTCTCAATGACAATGCAGATTTGTAGGTCAGTTGTGTAAACTCTAATATAAGGCATATTTTCAATAACTGTTTAAATTGATTTTTTAGACGAATTTGTGATCCAGATAACTGTGAAGATTTAAAACCAGCTTTCCCATTTAATGCAGAGATGGAAACAGCTCGGCAAATGATGAAAAGGGTAACCTTAACTTACTTTTGTGTATAATTCTACATCAAACATTTAAACTGCACTGATTGGTTAAGGATAGCCTGTCTCACAGGCCTTATGGTTGGGTTCATGGGCGTCGATTTGTGAGGGACGGGGGACACGTCTTCCACTTTTCAATGTGGGGGAGACATGATAGCAATTGTTCCTTCCCCCCCCCCCACTTTTTGGTGAAGATATGAAAAAAAAAATGTAGAAGTTGAAGAAAGCGGTAACCCTTTCATGTTTCTATCATATAATTAACCCCAAAAATAGGAAAATAGACATACAAACGGGGAAATGACCTTTTTTTTTTACTCGCCAAAACCAAACCAGGAACCATGCCCACACGGCGGACCATCCTCGTTGGCGCCACCACTGCAATTTCTTATATTTGTCCTCTCCACTTTTCAACTCAAATCTACGCTGATGGTTAGTCACTTTTATTGCTTGATTTCTTTTTAGTTCTATTGATGTCCCATACTTAACTTATTTTAGTTTAGCCTTAAGTCCTGTTAAAACAATTCATGTGTGACCATTCGCTACCCAAAATACGGGTGCGAATGGTCACGCTTGATTTAATTCAAAATCATGTGTTACCATTGCATCACTCATGCTAATCAAAGTTTGGCCTACCCATGGAGAAAAAAAAATTCATAGGCCTCGATCGCACCTACCCAGAGCTTACGGGAAAGGTATGCCTTGCCTAAGTCCCTCGACTTGCCTACTTTTGAGTTTCTTGTTAAAACTATGGGCCTGGGTGCCTCCAAATAGTACTATTCAATTCGGGGCTGTGCTCCTCAGTGAATAGTACTATTTGGAGGCACCTCTGACCATAGTTTTAAACAGCAACTCTCAAGGCAACAGCAAGTTGTATGGCTGAGCGGTTAAAGCAGGGAAACCGTGAACCATGCATAAATAACATCACGGGTTTGAGGCCCGCTCGCACCATGTTTCTGGTGGTGAAACAAGTCTTCTCGGATAAGGACTATAAACTGTAGGCCCAGTGTACAAAAAAGGCTCTTGTGCAATATAAAGAACCCAGTTCGAGACGAGTAGGGAGTTACCCAGGTGTACTGGTCCATACACAACCCCTGCCGTGGACAGAAGGATGTGCGCTAAAATAGTAGCTGCATAGGACATGACGTGACCCTTAGGGGAGTAACAAGATATTGACTGTGCAGCATCTAGTCCACTGCGCCTTTGATAATTCAATTTGAATTGAATTGGCGCAATACAAATGTCTATTATATACATTATATTTGTATAATATACTTCAAAACCCTTGTAAAAAAGACCAGTGCTCTTAATCTTGGGAAGTATCCTGTCTTGAACCCTCCAAGATCTGATTTGATTTATTAAGTATTGTGAGAAACCAAGGATAATCCACAAAAATTGGAAAGTGGACTTATTTCCAGTTGGGTGCTTTTGGTTGTGATTAGGTGAGTTCACCGGTAGACAATCCCCAACTCTTTCGAAGAGTGTACTGCATACTTCAATGTGCATATGAGCCATGTTGTAAATGGGACCAACGGCTTAACATCTAATCTGAAATACAGTGCAATTGTACTTCTATCCTGAAGCAAAACCAAGAAGAGTAGCGATGCATTTGATCAAACTGGATACCAGTGCATTTCTAAAGTTCAGTGCACAGTACATAGGGACTATACCACCAGTTTAATGCTGTGTCCAGACTATAAAAGTTTCTGTGACAGAAAACTTCCATAAATCCATATATGGTAAGAACATGTCCTTGTATGGCCATGGTGTGATGTTATCATGAATATATATATAGGCTTCAATGTTTTTTTGTTTAAAAAATTTAATAGTCTGGAATGAGCCTTACTGAGATGATTGTCACTCTTATACCCGATTCACACGTACAAAAGTTTTTACCAAATGTAACAAAATGTAACCAGGATATCTCCCAAGTTTTTCCTACCGAGATATCAACGCATTCACACGCGTAAGTAAGTAATGGCTGGTAATGCGAAGGTCATTTAAAAGAACCAGGAAAACAATATATTCACTGCAAATGCGTACTGGTTATCGTACTAATTTTACAAATTTTTCTAGGCCTAGAGCATAGGCCCATTTGTTCATGAGCTTGGCGGACATGAGTTGGTTATCGCAGACTTCCAATCGTCTTTTGCAGTACCATCACGGTAAACATTTGAAGCAATCAACAGCGTATTTAGAAACCTTCGTTGTTTCTGATGGTTCTTTAATAATTCTAGAGAGAGCATTTTTAACATCATGCCAGCATTCATTTATATGACATCTATTTCCACTCATAATTAGCGTTGATAGAAAAGATTCGTCCATATTACGATCCCGGTGTAGCAACAACAACGAAACCCCGCAAAAGACCATTGTTCTTTAATCGAGCAGCATTATTGCGCATGCGCAGAGGCATCAGGTAATATCGAGATTTTAACAGGATGTTGCATTCACATGTGCTATAAAATGTAACAATTTCTTACATTTTGTTACATTTTGTAAGATTTTTGTACGTGTGAAGTGGGTATTAGAAGTAATTTTGTAGATTATGGCAAAACAGTTTGGAAGAGCAAATACATTTTTAAATAATTAGAATGTTCATATGTACAAAAAAAATGCCAAAATGTGGATTGACCGACCATGCAATGAGTAGTATTAGTAGTATTATATATTACTTGCTGAACCCCTTTTCTTTTGTCGGTATTGGGTTCATAACATTAAAAAAAGAATGATTTGTTGGAAGTTACCCCTATTTGTTGGAAGTTACCCCTATTTGTTGGAAGTTACCCCTATTTGTTGGAAGTTACCCGTATTTTATATTTGCAAATTTTTGTACAAGTTCAAAACTGGCAATGCTGAGCTCTTAAGCTGGGCACTCACTGCCTTGTGCGACAGTTGTACGACGGTCGCACGACTAAAACAGTCGCTCCCTGTGTGTGTGGTTTCCAGATGCGATGTCTTCCACTCGCCAGCCGACAGTTTTTTAGTGATTCAACAGGGAAATCAGTAAAAACTGTCGGCCAACGAGTAGAAGACTGTCATATCTGGAAACCGAACACACAAGGAGCGACGGTTTAGTCATGTAAACGTCACACAATGCAGTGAGTGCCCGGCTTTAAAGGTGTGGTTGCAACAACAACAATAGAAGTTAGGTTCTAAGGTCCACTTCACGCGGACCTAAAACATCTATATTTGACTGGTTCTCTATGTTACTAAATTTTGATGACTTGACAAGTTTTAGTGCGCAACTTTACTTAATGTACTCTGCATTGAAACGTGAAACTGAATTAACTAAAATACATACAAACGTCCC
>JAOTQE010023725.1:0-10564 GCA_025631205.1 Nesometra sesokonis | reverse complement strand
AGGTCAGTAAAATCTATTGGTTTGTCCAAAAGTTAAACTTAGAATTATCGTATCTTCAAACCAGATGAACATTTTCAAATAACTCAATTTAGATTTTTGTACAACATGACTCATTTTGTGGCGACACCTCGTCGTTGTGAAATTAAAAACTTACCATCAGAGCTTGATGCATATCCATCCGGGGAGACACTAACTTTCACATCGTATTCTCCTGCAGTTCCCATACCAACATCACATACTATTTGGGTTGCCGACAAAGATGTAATTGTACATACTACACCACCAACGGTAACAAGGACATTGTCCTCATCTGTACCAAAACCAGTGCCTGTGATGGTAATGCTAGTCCCAGCATAATGGGATCCTAAAAAACAAATCAGTGTAAATTATTGTTAAAATGGATACAATAGTAAGTCAACTGTTGTGTCAAAAACCATTTGCCTTTAGAATTCATTACCTTAATGGATTCAAGATATAAATAATTTGTATGGTTTTTATAAAATAAAATCATCTGTGGCAAACCAAAGGAGGCATAAGTCGCAAAGCTAGTTTTGCACATTAGGCAGAAAGTTTTAAAAATGTTATTTTTTTTAAATTTCATTTTATTTAAACAACATACAGTTTAAAAATTCGACTTTCATAATATATTAATAATTTTCAGATGTATGATCACAAAATGTTTAAAAATGCAATTTAAAATGACCCTGATTAGTCAATGTGTAATGATAAACAATTTTCAAATGCAGTTTTCTCAAAACTTACATATTAAATGTTCGAACTGTGATTGTTCATAACTTCACAAGAAAACATAACAGATAATAGGATAATAATGGACAGTTTCATGATTCATAAATAACTCAAGTTTCAACTTATTCCTCCTTTGGCTTGGCTCTGCCACAAATCTGCATTCATTATTTAGAAGTTTTTGATTTGAACGTCCACTATGTCAAATCTGAGGTCTAAAATTTGGAAGATTTTTTAAAGTGCGCCCTCTATCTTAAAATACTACCCCTTATACTGCGTTTTATTACGGAAGGGCCGAAAAACAGGCCAGAAAGGTGTTAACTAGCGTCAATTTACGATTTAAAAGTACTGTATTTATTGATTCTGTAGGCCTAAATGTTATTCTAAGCCACATTATGGTACTAGAATACGTTTAAATTTTAACAGAAAATTGGGAGATTGCTTAGAAAAATCGGGAGACTTTTAAAATTTCGGGAGACTCCCGGACAAATCGGGAGGGTTGGAACCTCTGTACCCAATTATGTCATTTTAGCCCGTTTTCCTGTCGATCATTATTCCAAAATCGCTGATTTGATACAGCGTTTTGAATTGTTACAAAAGTTAAAACTAACGATAAAATTTAAATCACGCTGGACCGCTATATTTCCACTATTTTCTACGCTGTGCGCAACGAAATGCGTAAATCTTCGCAATGAATTAAAATCACAATAAAACAAATGTAACAAAATTTTCTACTGCAATTGTTATATATTAGTTGGATAATTGTATATTTTATGTTTTGAAGCAAGTTACAACTCCAGGAAATTTAATAAACAAAATGTGTGATTTATTTCTAGGCCCAAAACATGCAAATTCTTGCCGCGGGTAATGTTGCCTTGTGAGCACCCAAATTAAACTATCCAAATCGTCCAAGTTGAACTTGATTTAACTTTGACAATCCTAATTGTCAAACTTTTTTTAATGTCGAAAGTGACCTCTTTTCCTGTTCATCGTTGTGAAAATCGTCATTTTTCAAAATTCACGATCGAAAATGCTGATTCAAATCACCGTTATGGGATTAACGATCGACAGGAAAACAGGCTTTTGATGACTGCACATGTCTCAAGCCGACAAACATATCAACTGACAAATTTCAGAACATATTCACCAGCATTTTGATGTTCGCTCTCTACCTGAGTTCTGAGTAGACCCGACGTCATAGCTCTGCAAACTAATCATGGCGGAAAATGACCTCACTTTTTTTTTGTTGGGAAGCTGGAAAAATCATCTTCTGGTTTAAATAGTTGATGATCTTTGTAATTGAAACCAATGTTTGATGATTGTTTAAAACATAAAAAATAAGCCAAAATAAGTGATTTGCTTTTAAAGGTATGATTTTTTTTTCATTAATTGATTAATTATTAAGAAATAAATTTATTACTACAGTCACCAGTTTGTGGGAACAATTTTAGTTGTCTATGCCTTAATTTAAATATTACTTACATTATTAAGAATTTTTAGTTGTAGGAGGACGGCACAGCCTGCACTTTTCATATCTTAGACTTTGAGGTTGTGAGTTCAAACTCATGAGGTCCGATTCAAATCACCGTTATGAGATTACCGATCAACAGAAAAACAAGGTTTTGATATGAAGAGTGCACTCTTCATGTCTTTGCCAGCAATCCTCAGATACTCCAACTTGTATTGAAATGTTGTTTGAAAGTGGGTCTATAAATTCCACAACGTCATGATATATCCATACCATATCCTGGGCTAACTTGTAGTCAGAAGTTCTTACATTTATATGGAGCAAAATTATGAAATAATTTTCACAACGAAAACCTACAGCTTTTGCATTAGTAAAAATAGTATAGCACCCAAAAGAAAGTTAAGGAATATTTAATTTCAAGTTACAATGCATAGGTGGTTATATTGTTTCAATTACATAGTTGATCGGCGATCAAGAAGATCCCCCGGAAGTTCTCTACCTACTGTATGTCATTCGATTGTCATCACAGGTCAACGCACTTTTACTGCCAAACGACCAGTTGGCTTTAATGATGTGTCTGGGATAGGACATGAAAACTAGTCATCATTTCACTTACTTATTTTCATATTCATTAAGTTAATTATTACTAAAATAGGTTGAATTTGGAATAGGGAGTAGGACTAAAATAGTTTTTTGAAAATGGATAAATAGAAAATAACAATTATGACAATAAATTGCGATTTGAAGAATGGTAAATTTATTCCATTCAATTTGATAATCGGACAAACGCCACCTAGAACAACAGCCGCCTGGACAAAAACCACCTAACAATGGATTATACCACTTCAATACAGAGGTGCACAATGGGTCTTTTGTCTTGGCACTGGTGGGAGCTGGTGGGTGTGACATGTATTTGATTTGTGGATTAGAAACTGGTCATGCACTTATCTAGCTTCATAAGTCTCCTTTTACTACAATAAGTTTAATGTACCATACAATTTTTTTTTTATTTTAAGTCTTTGGAATATTTAATTTAAATAGTACTCAAGAACAATAATTGATATTTAAAAAGGGTGTATTAAGTTTTGTTTTTTTTTCATTTTAATCTCATGTTTTATAAAATAGAATGATTTTACAGATAGACACACACACACACACACACAAACACAATGTAAAAAGAAACTAACAGGAAGATAGATAAGTGCATGACTAATTCATAATACTTAGGTTGATTACAACCAGTTACTAATCCACAAATCAATACATGTTGTCACACCCACAAGCTCCCACCAATGCCAAGATAAAAGCACCATTGTACATCCCTGTATTGAATCGGTATAATCCATTGTTAGGTGGTTTTTGTCTGGGTGGCTGTTGTCCTTGGTGGCTTTTGACCTTCAATTTATAATATATTACCTGAATGTGTGTCGATTCCTGTGATTGTAGCAGTTGCATTATCATAGTTAAAATCACAATCTCCAAAATCACAACTTGAGATGATTCCATCAATAGTAACTTCAACCTAGGCGAAGTATTAGAAAGTTTTCATGGCTTTACAAACTAAACATTTCTTTTGATAAGGGCAGGTGCATTCAAAAATTACTATTCACTATGTTTTAGTTAATCATAAAAAGTATATTCAGCCCTATTTGGGAATTTTTAGTATTTTTTCTCTTGAGTCTCATGAATTAAAACAATATAATAAAAATAAATGCTATATTTCATCCCTATTCTTTTACACACAAAATAGCAAAGTGGGTAATTTTTTATTATCAAATAAAAATGGTTACTTTACACTATATAAAAACATCAGAAATGAACAATTTTGGTTAAAACAAGAATAGTATTTTTCTATTTATTTTTAGAATGACCGTTGATTTTTCACAATTTACTTCAAATACCCCTCTTTCAGACAATGGATTCTATCTTATAATTTGAACTATCATCCCCCACTTAGCAATTTCACCAATAATTATGATAAGGTAAAATGAATCATAAAAATTCAGAAACAGGGCTGAATATACTTTTATGATAAACTAAAGCATATAAGGAAGATTTTTTCTAGGTGAACGTGCCCTTTAAAATTTTAACTAAACAGTGTACCTGTGAACCGTTATCAGCCTTATCTGTTAATCAATCATGAAATTCCTGTTCACAGGACAGAAGATCATCTTAAATATTAAGCCCTTTATCGGAATGAGTGTTTAGCCCAGTTTGATATTTACATACCCTCTGAAAAAAATAACATCTTCAAACAAGGTGGGTCTACCATGTTAAATTACTAGGAAGATCTACCTAGAACCATAGAGAACTACCTAGTAAATAGGTAGTATATTTGCTGATGTTATTGAAACCTCAAGCTCAATAAGTAATTGATTGTCATGGTGTCAGATCTAATTAGTCTAAAGGTCTATTAATGGCTGTATTTTCCTATTGTAGGGCACCGTTGACCATATCCTCGATAGGCTCCCTTGGGAGGTTAATTGAGAGATTTATGGGTCTTGGTTATAATGGGATATTATAGATGGGTACCAAGGTTGGTGTATGTTGGTTATTACAGGGTTAACCCTGTTAACTACCTATGTCTACCTTGTAACCACCATTATCTACCATGTTAACAGAGTTACTTTTTTAAAGGGTATGGTTCATGAGATACTCTAGAAAAGTAGTTTTAGTGAAATCACTTGTGAGGTTTCGCATCTTTATGAAATACGAAAACAAAAACGGATAAGTCATAAATTCTTGTAACGCTTCAATAGAACACCTTGAATATCTGTCACAGTTGGTCAATATTTTAGGATGATCATTAACGATTCGTAGTTGGAAAATGTGATATATTTTTTAAGACATTTAGCAACTTTCAAAAATGGAAGTGTGACGTATCCATTTTCGTTTTTGTATTTCTTAAGTTTGCGAAACCTCACTACTGTTTTTTTATTCATATATTTTACCTATTGGTTGGCACATCCTTTGAATCAAAAACCTCCAAAAATAAAGAGTACAGTTTGTTGTAGAATTAAATGGGAAATCGAGATTAAGATTTCTATGGATAAATTTATAAAATACAGTTGTGACATAAAAGATACCATTTCACAACATTTCGGCCATGAGATAATGCTCAAAAACATTTTGCAAAGCAAGTTTCAAACCAAAAGTGGGTATACTAGTCAAATTACACAGGGTTAAAGAATAGAAAATTAGAGATTTTGAAAGGGTTGTGCTTGAAAACTAAACTTTCATTACAAACATTACTCGAATAAATGGAAGGTTCAGTCAAATTCACATTAAAACAGGTAATTTTTAATTTGACTTTCGATACACAACTCTTTAAAAATTTGAAAGGGTACAAGGACATTTACTATAAAATAAGAGAAACAACTAGTGGAATATGGCACATTAAAATTCTAAAGATATTTTTATAGTTGTGACAAGACAGTTTGGAGGACAAAATTAGCTAAAAACCATCTACAATTTTTAAAATGTTCATTCGTATACACTGAAATTATTCTAAAATTGGAAATGAATGAACAAAAAATAAACTGTTCCAGAAAGTGTTATTTCGCCAAGTCGATTAGTTTTTATTGAGATATCAAAATCATATGTTTTCCTGTAAATAGTCCTCACATCCACATTCTAGTAAGATCGTCTCCACAAAAAAATAACCCTACTAGTCACAGTATACTGTGAACTAATTGCGAGTCGTGATGTTCAAAACTTGGTTGCGGGTAAATTGGACTTGCATGCACACCTGCAGGCGGCTACAAGTTAGATATTAGTATGTGCTATACAAGTGCCCGCCACCTGCGGGGATCTCTAGGTAGAAAAACTTGTCCCCGCCAATCACACACAAGGCTTGTCTTGAAAGGTGTGACAGGGCCTTTATGAACACTTGTGAATGCCGAATAGAAATTTACCTGTGGCACAGTGTTAGGGGTTCTCAAGAAGTCTCCTGGTATCGGTGACAGTATTGTTGACCCATCATTTTCTGTTATTACTGATATCTCTACTTCATTTCCATTCAAATTATTCATGGTGATCTGAAAAGAAAAACAAAAAAACTTTTTATTCACACAGAAGCTCTTCACTAACAATGGTGGCAATAAGGGCCAATGTGGATTCTCGCTTCAAGTTTACTCCACTACCTTCTTGGCAATGACTTGTAGGGATCATTCTATACAACATAGAGTTCTTTAAATCTGTTTTCCTGAACAGACTTAAACAGCGTTTTCGATTGTTAATTTTAAAAATCACAATTTTCACAACGATTGACAAGAAAAAGGGTAACTTGCAACACTAATCCCGACTTTAAAAAGTTAACGATTTGGATCGTCAAAGTGAAAATGACTTAAACTAACAATTTGGATCGTTAAAGTTAGGTGCTTGCAAGGCAACACTGCCCTCAGCAATCATTTACAGGGTTTTGGGCCAAAAATTAATGATGCATTTTGTTCATTTTTTATATTTCTGTGAGTTGAAACTTGCTTTAACAACAATTATCCAAGCCATATATAAACATTGTAGTTGAAAAATTCTTTATACGTACAGGATTCAATATTTCAACATAACAGGATTCAATATTTCAACATAAATTATGTCATAATCAGGAATGAAAGTTTGTCCATAAAATTCGAGCTTTTAAGCACCAATTCCAAATGTTAACCAATCAGAATTATTATTAAACTAAAATTAGAATTTTTATTAAGTATTAACCAATCATAACAAATCTAAAATGTGTGAAATCAAAATTAGTACTAGGTATTAACCAATCATAAAGGGCATTTTCATGCTTGAAAACTGACCTAAGAATTATATTGTAATGATATATATGTACCATAGTTATACTCAAATGCTTAAAACTAAAATTCTAAAAAATTTGAATTCATGTCTATTTTGGAGATTATCTCAATTTTAGCCATTTCACACCAAAACCACCAAGTTGTAGGAAAATTGAAAATTCAGTTTGTGTGTTATGGCCATGTTCAATATTTTGTAAGCTTTAAAATGATGGATCAATTATCAAAATCATTCATCTATAACTGAAGTTATTGGACAAAATATACAAAAAAACTTTTTTGTATTTGTTTGTATTCCCCGTTGTTTATTTGCTAATTTCTCAATAATTTCCTGTGCGACAACTTGGTAGTTGCCATGACTAATCTCATTTGATCTCACCAACGATCCGATTTATTTTGTGGTGAGAATGTGAACTATAATCAAGAGTACATACTGTACCTCCATATCTGGTTGATTGCCACCAACATCCAGCCATTCTACGGACCAACTATAACCAAGGCAATTACCTGTCCTCTCCACATTTAGATTACCAACACCAAAAACTTGCTTTAGAATCTTGTTCATTTGGGCTTCGTCAGTGTGAGCGTCAATCTCCCCTGTGTTTATGTTAAATATTTTGTACAACAGAATTATTAACAACAATTATAGAAAAATGTTTACAACAACTTTTTACATAATTTCATGTGTTGCATACAATCTTTGGAATAATTGTATGTTTCAGTAAAATAAAATGATTAAATGTCACAAGTTAAGAAAGAACAAAAAATAGCAACCCTGATTTTTAAAATCTTCAGTACGTCACGCTGCAGCAACGCAAATATTGGTTAAGCCTTATCTACAAGAAAGTATAATGCATTCTCCAAGCAATGAAATACATGCCATCATGACAGGATTCAATATTTTGACATAAATTATGTCATCATGAGGAATAATCATCATTCCTGACGACGACATAATTTATGTCAAAAATTGAATCCTGTCACAATGATGTGCATCTCATTGCTTGGAGTATGCATTATACTTTCTTACATGAAGTTGATTAGTGGACCTTATCTATAAATTCACCTGATTGTTTATCATTCCATGTAACTTGAAAACTCCCTGTAACTCGTGGCGAAGCTGCCGTTTCCCTTGTGATAGTCAGTGTATCACTGTTAGACCATGAAGTACGACTGAAAGTAACCGAGTTGCCACCAGTAGATCCTGCTACAACAGTGCTATCTTTTACCCCCAGAAGTGGGTAATTATAGCCACAGTCAGCTGCAGAATATGTAACGGTGAACTCATCATTGGACTTCTCTACTTCTACAGCTGATATATGTATGCCATTTGGTATTGCACCAAGTTGTCGTAAGTTATCTTGAGGAAGCAAAAAAACCTTAGTTAATTTCAGCATTATGAATTATCCAATACTTGTATCAGGTTCGGATCCAAGGGAAGCAAATAGCAAAGGGAAGCAAGTAGCAAAGTATAATGCATATATATATTATCTTCGGAGCCAACGGCCAACCACATTTAGTTTAAGGAGTAGGTTTAGTTTAGGATTGGTTTTTGGGGCAGACTTTATAGATTAGATTAGATTCAGGGTTATGAATTGCAGTTACCAGCAAACTTGCCTTAAGGTGACCATCAAATGTTTGTTTATAACAAATATGATGAAAGATGTATGTATGTATGTATGTATGTATACTCCAAGCAATGAGATACATGCCAGGAATCTCTGATGATGACATAATTTATGTCGGAATGTTGAATCCTGTCATGATGGCGTGTATCTCAGTGCTTGGAGTATGCATTATACTTTGATACTTGAAGTTGTTTAGTGGACCATTAGAATACACCATTTGTGAAAACATTTTATAACAGAGATTTAAATTTTTAAGACATTGAAATGATAAAGATGGAATAACATCAACAATATAGACATGGTTATTACAAACAATAAAGGACACAAAGCTCAAGCAACTTGAAAAAAACACTAAGCAGCCAAGAGAAAATATCTTGACAGCAGGGGCGGTTCTAGACATGTAGTCTGACCGTTGCACGATTCATGTTGAAAAACTGGTGGCCCGGAGGCTGCTTAGACATGTAGTCTGACCGTCGCACGATCCATGTCAAAAAACTGGGGGCCTGGAGGCTACTTAGGGCCCTGTTGTAGGGTTCAGGTTCAAAGCCCCGGTGGGGGTAAAGGGGGAAAAGCCTGCTTGCGCTAAGATGATTTGAGGGTTTTTATACAAATATTATTACCAATGTTATGTCGTGAATGTAAGTTCATTGGGCCCCATAAAAAATATTAGTTTATCACCCCGCGCGCATAACTTTTTAGGAGATCCCGATTTTTTAAAAACTTACTATTGAAATGATCGTTTATTTTTGTATTCACTTGAAAGGGTTTGGATTTTCCAGGGGCGCAGCCAGAATGGAATTAGGAAGGGTCAGACTTGCGAGAGAAGAGAGCAATTTAGGATGGGGAAAGGGGGCCGCCGAGGGACCCCCGTCGGGGTCGAGGAAAAGTTTGCGTTACAGTCAACCTTCTCATTTACACACCCCTTGGGCTGGAAGGTGTTTGTAAATGAGAAAGTTTGTAAACGAGAAGGTTCATGAAAAATAGTCAAGTAAGGCAACACTTATTTGTTTATTTTGTGCTCTTGGTTGTTACAAAAAAAGTTGTTCAAATGAACTAAGAGGGAAAAAATATGAAAAACAAAAAAAATATCAATGATAAATTATCGGATAATTACATCAGTGACCATTATTTTAATGACGTAATTGATTGAATAGTGTTTGTAAAATAGAAGGTTTGTAAATCAGAAGTTCGTAAATGAGAAGGTCGACTGTATTTTACATTCTCAAAGACACATTAGAGTCCATCAAAATGCCCGTTCTCCAGATCAGCCTGTCTTGGTTTTGAAGTTCAGACTTGCCAACGAGAGAGCAATTTAGGCTGGGGCAAATGGCCGCCACCAAGGGCCCAAGGTTGAGGTTCAGGGGTAAAAGGGCCTGTGAAAATTGTCATTATTTGTTCTAAAAGACACGCAAGAGTCCATCATAATGTCCTGTTTTCCAGATCAGCCCGAAAGTTTAGTTAAGAGTTAAGTCAATTTTCCATATTCTTTAGTTTTATTTATTATTTTAATATATATGTTTGTTGCTCATCTGACCATGATGAACAGTGGGAAGGTCTGAATCCGCGCCTGGACAGTAATGATGGATAACATGGTTACCTGCAGTGGCGGATTTAAGGGGAGAGCTTAGCAGGCTTAAGCCCTCCTAAAATTGAGCCGAAATGTTTTTGGATGTGTAAATAATAATAATAATAATAATAGTAAGTAATAGTAATAGTAATAGTAATAATAATAATAATAATAATAATCAATCATTTATATAGCGCCAATTCGTTAAATCAAAGGTGCTTCGCATGATAGTTATTAAATAGGTGGGTTTTGAGATTGACCTTAAAAACTGAAACAGAGGAAGATTCGTGACTGTGTTAGGTAAAGAGTTCCAAAGGGTGGCAGCAGAAAATGAAAAAGACCTTTGGCCATAGGATTTGGTGTT
>JAOTQE010023703.1:0-10565 GCA_025631205.1 Nesometra sesokonis | reverse complement strand
TTGGTTTGTGGACGAGTTGGTTTGTGGACGAGTTGACTGTAGACGAGTTGGTTTGTAGACGAGTTGGATCGAAACCTGGTGTAATACACTACCAACTACCCTCAGGCGTTATTATTTTGTTAAATTTTATTAAATCAAACACTCGGGTGGCATTACAATTTCACCGGGCGGTCTCGGCAGTGTTTAGTAGGACCCGTAGTTACTGTATACATGCGTTCAGGCACCAGACTATGATTACTGCCCTGCTCTATTTATTGGTGTTTCATGTTTTATTGTCAGCATTTAGTTATATAAAATTTGGGATAAATATTTTTTAATACAGTACTTTAATTACCATGTTTAAGTTTAGATGTAATGTAATATAGGTTTATATAGTGCCTTATACCGAATAGTCTCAAGGAGCGGTGAACAAATTTGTATGACTGCCTTCTTCTCTGGCTTTTGCTTGCACTCTTCTGTCCATCTACAACAAGGGTCGTGTGTGGACCAGTACACCAGTGTAACCCCCTACTCGTCTTCACAGATGTACTGTGTCCTTTAAAGTGCTCATGAGCCATTGGTTTACACTGTGACTACAGTTTATAATCCTTATCTGAGAAGATTTGTTCCGTCACCATGGTGTAAGTTGGCCTCATTCATGAGCGCTTGTTTTTGCTAATGGTTCATAATCTTGTTCTTCTGGAAATGTTTTTGGTGGTATGATATTTGCGTATTAAGTGACAGGGTACAGCATTTTAATACTCTGTATTAAAATAATATATATTTTTTCTAATTTAAATTTTGACTAAATAATTAATATCTTCGAATAAATTATATTTTCCCTGCCAATATATTGATAGATTTGTTTATAATTTACAGGAAACAGAAGAAATTTTAGCAGATGTTTTAAAAGTGGAAGTATTTAGACAAACAGTTGCTGACAATGTTCTTGTTGGGAGCTATTGTGCCTTAAGCAACCAAGGTGGATTGGTGAGTATAGGTTATTTTTAGCTTGAAAACTTTGACAGTTTTTATTTTCATTTATTTTATAGCGTTTGAATTTTTCCCGAACCATCTCCATGAGAGAACAGTTCTGGGGATGGTATAGTTTGCTGGCTCCACGACAAGATATTCATTACGCGAAGTACTGATAAAGAAATTCTATCTGATGATGACAATAGAGTTGTCCATAAATCAAAAAATAAATCTACTTGGGTTGATACATAGATTTAATTATGCTAATGGATACAATGTACATCATTCTATGTAGATCGTTAGTGCTTCTACATTATTTTTTTATGAAGTAAAAGTGTCAAAAAGCCTTCACCATTGTATATTTTTGTATTTTGTGAATATGTATTTAATACTACTATTTCGAAAGGAACCAATATTACCCTTGAAATTAGTTACTTTTGCAGTTGAAGGAGGGGGCTTATTTTTAAAGATTTGCGCTTTTTTTAGATTAACCCCGCTGGGCTTATTTTAGAAGGTTTGTGGTATTATGTGTATTATAGATTTTTCAACCAATCTTACTTACAGGTTCATCCAAAAACAAAGATAGAAGATCAAAATGAACTTTCATCTCTTCTACAAGTACCTTTAGCGGTAAGCAAAAGCACATTATAAAAGAAAGGATGCAGAAAGTTTTTACTTAACTTCCTAACAACATGGAGGAGTTTTTGACCAGACATCAACATTGCTAATTATCTGGGTGTGGTAATTGGGATCATAGGGCTTTGTATTATAATGGAAAAATGTTTTAAAAGTCAAACCAATGTTCTCCAAATTTTGCGCTTAGAAATTGACTGTTCACCCCGTCCACTGGGTTTCCAACACAAATAAATATGGTTACAACGATAAAAAATGGTTACACACCCCTCCGTAAGTAAAGGTGAATAACTAAAAAATGGTTATCCACCTGGCTACCCTTTGAAAAAATAACACCCTCTGACTAGGTAGATCTACCATGTTAAATTACTAGAGAGATCTACCTAGCAACACAGAGAACTACCTAGTAAGGTACTAATTAACCATCTGTTGATGTTATTAATACATTAAGGGTTTAATTGCTGACCATATACTTGGTAATATCTCTTGATATGGTAGTTTTTATAGGGTTAACCCTGTTAACTACCTTTATCTACAGTACCTTGTCACTACCATTATCTACCATGTTAGCAAAGTTATTTTTTTTCAAAGGGTACCACTATTAAACTAAAAATGGCTTTTAAAAAGTTGTTTTCAACTTATTGAAGGTGAAAGAAATATGCTTAAGTGGCAATTGTGTCCTCACTAAAAAAAAGCATCTTCTTTATCCATTTATTCACCCAACAGAGAACTGCCAGGTGGAGTGTCTCGGCCTTCATGCTAAGCCACACGTTTTTTAAATGTCCAAAAATCATGGAACCAATGTAAACCTAATTAAACTTGTCTTTTTAAACCGAACTCTCCAGAAAACCAAACAAGATAATGCGAATGGTGTTCGATTGTATGCAGTTCAACTGTATAAGTAGTATTTGGTGTGGAATAAGAGTAGTTAATGCATTTGTTTTGGTTCAGTGTCCCAATCATGTGGTTGATAGTTTGAAATTCATGCTGGCCTGTTGTTTGTGTCCTTGGGCAAGACACTATCCATGTTGCCTCTCTCCACCCAGGACTGTAAGTGGGTAGCCGACCCGGGAGGTACAAATGCCATTCGCGCTGATTACAGCTACTACAATATGGAATGGGTTGACTTTGTGGCTCACTGATTGGTTGGTTGTGTCCTTGGGCAATACACATTATCTATGTTGCCTCACTCCACTCAGGAGTATAAGTGGGTACCCATTATGGAATGGATTGTGTTCTATAGGTTTTTCAATGACATGGGGTAACAAATATGAATCACATATCGACTTTAACAATAAATGCTAAGTACTGTTATTGACTGGAATTATTATTAACTACTCTATCATTTAAATTTGTAGGCTGGGACAATTAACCGTGGATGTGATGTTATAGGGGGCGGTATGGTTGTAAATGATTGGTGCGCTTTCTGTGGTCTGGATACTACTAGCGTAGAGCTCTCGGTGGTTGAGAGCATATTCAAATTAGGAGATTCAAAAGCTTCAGAAATTGCTGCACCAATGAGAGAGTCTCTAATTGACAGGTAAAATCCAGTTACACGCATACTATAAATGTCCACAAAAAGCTTCTAAACTACTGAAGGGTTTGGAAAGAAGAGGGGTCCCAAGTCTCCTGAAAATGTCAGGAGTTTCCTGATTTTTTTAGTCATCTACCGCCCTCCTGAAAAAATACATTTTTCTCCTGAAAATTTTAAGTGTCTCCCAAAAATATTCAGTGTGTTGTCTAGCCTACTATAGGAGCAAAATTGGTTGTCCTTTAAAAAAATGCCAGCTCTGCTCAGTGTTAAATACAATTTATAATAAGGCCAAAAAAAAAATGTATTGCCCTTTACCGACCGACTGTAAAAATCGCAGAATTGCGGTCAGGGGTTTTTTTTTGTTTTTTTTACTTAAAAAAGTTTTTTAAACTAAATAAGAAATAAGACCATAAATAAAACATTTCAGTGATTGAATATCGAAGTATTAAAGTTTCTGTGTTACATTTTTTTCTAAATTAGAAATAGTTTTTAGTAACTCTGCATAGCGAGGCCTAGTCCTACGGAGCCTAGCTTCAAAACTAGGCCTGGGATAGATCGGCACCGGTAAAAGTCGGACCTCAAGCTATCCTTTCTCCCTACTCGCAGTGCGGCTTTGAATTGTGGTGTTGTTTTGTGTATGGACAACTAAATTTATTCTAAGCTAAAAAAATATACAAAAACTTCATACTTTGCTTTTGAAAAGCACATAAAACTAGCGGGGTTTTACGAAGGCTACCTACCATTCATGAAAAAAAAAAATTATACTGACACTAGGCCTAGACCTTGGCCTAGGCTAGTCTTGGTGGTCGATCTTTTGATTGTGAAATAGCCGTATTCGATTGGTATTTTTCAAAATTTGATTCAAATGAGAATGTGTGATTCCCTGTATATAGAAAGTGATGTCCAAAACAATGTAGTCGAATACACCTTGTTTATATTTTCTGTTGTCTATTTAATTATTTCTCCATAACATCCTGTGTGACAACTTCGTGATTTTGCAATGACTAGCCTCAAATATAAAAGTAGAAAATAGATAGTATTCGGGATAAACGATTATCAATGGGAATGGCATAGGCCTAGGGGAAGCGCATACAACGGAACTTTTTCCAAAATGATTTACTTTCCATTTTTTGACCTGAATCAGCAAATGTGTGATGTGGATATTAAATATACTATTGAAAACACATTTTTAGTCATTTCTTATGTTATTGTGTAGCTTCTGCTAATGAAATGTAAAGGTAACACATGGATTTAAAAAAAAAAAATCGACCTACCGACCCTCCAAATTTTTGAGCCAAAAGGGCAATACAATTTTTTTTTGGCCAAATATAGATATTTTAAATATTGTCATGTACTTTTTCTGTGTACTGTTTTTCTATTGTGACGCGTCACACACATTTTTTTTTTTTATTTTTTTTTTTTTTTATTTCATATTTCAGAATAAACAATTACAGAAATCACAGTAACGTCAACAATTAAAATAAGGATAGCATACATTACACTAATCGAAAAAAGGAAAAAAAAGAAACTAAACTAAATATATAATTAATTATTCGTCGTTCTGTATTTGTTCTGTCACACATTTGCATTTACGCAAATTTGATTGACAAAGCAGCTGACATAAAATCTCCTGATTTTTCACTTTTCAAACTTGAGAACTCTGAAAGAAACTTGGCACAAGGCCATAGGTGATTTTGGACTGTGTTGTATCAATAGACATACTATTTTAACAGCTAGAAATTGCATAGAATGCATAGCGCCAAAGTGCAATTCCATGGAAGTGTCTACTATTGTAAGACATGTCCAGAATCCAGACAATCAAACCATGTTACGTTTTAACCATAGATGTATTATTTTAACAGCTAGATAGTGAACTTCCATAGAATACATAGCCCCAAAGTGCAATTCCATGGAAGCGCCTACTGTTAAAAGGCATGTCCAGAATCCAATCAATCAAAATGCTGTTGCTACGGTGAAATTACAGCCCAATCTTTCAAAAAAGTTTCTAATTTATCAATAAATGGAAGTAGATTTAATCCAAATATAAAGACAATTTACAACGTAAAATATATGTAACATACATAAATAATTTTTATAACAAAAGAGTGCTAAAAGTACAATAATTATAAAACTGTATTATTTAACTCAAATGTTTGTGATGAAGGCTGACGACTATCAATACTAGGCACCTGCATGTTAAGTTCACTATCTTCTGTAAATAATAAATCTGGTTTTTCTGCATTCCATTTCACCAATTTTTCGTGCATACACATCATACGTGTGCTTTAAAAAATCAGGTACAGTAGAAGAGATGTAAAACGAAATATCATTGGTCACATTGGTTGGAATTTCATTTCCTAGACGAATAGCAAATACCGTTCTATTATACCTTAAACAAATTTGACCTAGAGGGCCCTATCCATCTTTTCAAATGTTCCGTCACGAGTATAACTGAGACTCATTTTGAGTGAGACCTCACTTATATTCCAAATGAATGGATTGTTATTTTTTTTGTTCTGTATCAAACCAGCCATCTTGTACACAGCACCAATGACCAGCCAAGGATCAATGAGTCTCCACAGTTTAGCAAACAACCCAGTGACTACCACCAATTTACTGAGCTAATTGTCACACATATGATCCACAAACAGAAAAACTTTTATTATTTTATTAATTTAATTATATTCACAAACTGCTTTGATTAATGATTGTGTTTCTCTTTACTTTTTAGCATGTCATAAGGGCAAGAAATATTCATATGCAAGTCATGGAATGGATTCTACAACTCACCAACTTCCATATACTGTAGTTTACTTTATAGTTATCTCTGCTGTGAAGATAGAGAACACTCACATGTTCTTGATAATATAAAGGGGTGTCGGCGTATTCCAGGTGCATCTCATTTAAATCTGCCCCTGCTTCATATTTTATCCTTGGTGCCAAAATGTACTTTATTATAATTTAAATGCATCAATAAGATGTATATAACAAGCCTATTCATGTTTTATCTGCACACAGGCGCGGATCCAAGGGGGGGGGGGCCCAACGGACCCTGGCCCCCCTTTTGAAACCAAAAAACACATTTTTTTGCACAATTTTGAATAAAACTGGCAACCACGCCCACCCGAATCTACGTTGACATGAAAGTGGGCCCCCCTTTCGATGGATCCTGGATCCGCCCCTGTGCACATGTGCATAACCAAATTGAATCCAGAAATGTTATTTTTTGGTGAATTTAAGAAACTTTGAAAGAGCACTGTGCTCATGAGAAATAGCAATTTAAAAAGCATGTTTTCTTATCAATTATTATTTCAAAAATTCTGATCTGAAACTCAGTTTTTCATTGTTATTAAAAAGTTAATTAAAATTAAATTGTGCAGCTGAATTGTACTCTGTTTACTGTGCAGAATGGAATGATAAATTAATAATAATAATAACAACAATTATGTAAAAATTTAAAATCGAACTCATCTTTAAATAAACATAAAGAATTCTTCTCTAACTAACTAATGTAAATCCCTGGAACTAAAGTCTTTACGATGGAGCCAAACGATCTCATATTTGCAAAGAAAACCACACATTATAACTAAAGATCCGAAAACATGTTTACAATTAAATCTTTAGTTATTTTTTAAAATGTGCTGTTTTCTTTGTAAATTTGGGATCATTTGGTTCCATCGTTAAAGACTTTAGTTCCAGTGATTTAACTATGTTTTCTAAAAAATTGTAAAATAAATAAAACTATAAGTTGTCAAAAAAGTAACATAATAAATATAAAAGAAAATTATGACTACAATATTTAGCTAATTGTGTTTACATATTTTTAATTCAACCAACAACTCATGAAAATATGAACAAAACACAATTTGTGTGATTTATTGTTTTGACCAATTACTGTAAATTACAATTTACAATTTTTAAGAAATCTTAACATTCCAAAAACTCTTTGTTTCAAATTGCTGATTTTTGGATTATTATTGACAGGAAATTAGGATTTCGATTTGAGAAAAACTGGTTTTTAAGGAGGCAGTCATTTCACAATTGTGTTTGAATAGCACAATGTGTGGTCTATGAGAGTATGGATAAATATTTTCGTTGAGATCGTGAGAAACGAAACATTTTACCATTTTATGTTTATAATAAGTGTATCGATAGATAGTATTTCAAAATATATTAATAGTGGTTTTATAAATCAAATTTGCCTCTCAAGTATTCTGATATAACGCTGGCAATGTTTCTAGGGTTTATCATGACTGTAAAGGTAGATTTAAGCTACGAGCACACTACACGCCAGATTCAAGGAATTCAAAGAGATTTTTTACATCAAGTGGAAAAAACCCTTAAATAATCTTAACGTGCTGGCAATAAACGTCAAAACTCATCGCTTTGTGTAACCAATGGCAAACCTGCTTGATTTTTGTTGCTTGATTTCATTCTGAGTCTTTTTTTCACACCTACTGTGCTATGGTTGTTTATCGCTGAAGTTGATGACAACGAGCAAGTGATAACCACTGATCTGGCTTTTTTCAGTCAGTGGTGGGATACATGAAGACTGATAAAATTATTTATAACAGACAGCATTCTCCAGCTCAAGTTCTTTAACAAGGGTATTGTAAACCTCCCAGCTGCTCCCTTCATTGTATCCATGGTTTACTTTTATCTGCATCTGTGCTGGAGTATTTAATCATAATTTCTATGAGGACATTGATTTTTGTACATAATTGTACCACACTTTCATACAAAGGTGAAAGGATACAATTTGTGTGTATGGAAATTTGTTACTATTTTGTTGTACAATATTCATTGAAAGAAAATGGTCAAATCTGTGGCTGTAGGCCGCATGTGGATTATTTGGAATTTCCTGTCGCTAACTCAATTGTCAAAATTACTTTGAATCACTTGAGTTAGTGGGTAGTGTACACCTAGCCTTACACTGGATCCAAATTTTATTTGGACTGGTTAATTATCTGAAAAAAAAATGATATAAAATATAAAAGAATAGTGCTGTGTACTATAGTTGAACCTCTCATAAGCTGATAGCCTTCGGTCTGGGAAAAATGTCTGCTTACGACAGGTGGGCACTTACATGAGGTACCAAATGCTCTGATTAGATAGAAAGAACAAATGGGCTTTAGAACGAGTGGTCATTAAGAGAGATGTCCACTTACAAGAGGTGTCTGCACATGGAGGTTCAACTTACATGCACAGAAAAAATTTTATATTTATTTAGTTTCACATCTGGCAGGACTGCACCTGAAATCTTGTTGAGTTGAATTAAAAAGCATAAAACAGGGGTGAATCCAAGGGTGACAGTTGTTATGTTAATTCCTAGGGAGGTTTTACAAATTCATGAAATATGAAAATGGATACGTCATAAATTCTTGTAAAGTTTGAATTGAACACCTTGAATATCTGTCAAAGTTGGTCAGTATTTTACGACGATCATCAGCAATTCATTGGTAGAAAATTTGCTATACTGTATTTTTTAACACATTTAGCAACTTTCAAAACTGGAAGTGTGATGTATCCATTTTTAGTATCATGTTGCATAAAATATTGAAACCTCACTAATGCTACTACAGTAGATATTTTGAATGGGGTGTAGGTGTAATATTGAGTCTATTCAATGATAGTCCCATTGTGATACGCCTGTCAGACCTGGTATATTTCAAACTGACTGGTATTGATAAGGTAAGCGTTTTTATAACTATAGAACTATAGAATATAATATTGAGTCTATCCAATAATGGTCTCATTGAAAGATGTCTGTCATTCCTGGTATTTTTCACAATGACTGTTTAAATTCTAGATATTTTGATTGAACTGTAGGATGTGATATTCAGTCTATCCAATGATGTTATCATTAAAAGATGACTGTCAACCTGGTATATCTGAAACTGACAGTTGTTTTAAGATAGCATTACTACTAGACATTTTGACTGGTCTCTAGGATATATTGAGTCTGCCCAATGACTTGTAGTATACCTGCCAACTATTTTTACCGTCAATGCGTGAAACAATCTCCGCCGCCTGTGATGGGCCTCATTTCCTTCGGATTTGATCTGACAAGCAAAAAAAACGCCACCTGTCTGTTTTTTGGGCCGATTTTGTGCGTATTTCCACTGCTTTGGGGTCATTTTTACTGTATTTTGCTCTATAAGAAAAACCAGTTGTATGACTGCTTCTAATTGTGAGATTTCTGCTAATGCGTAAGAACAATTTTCTATGCGTGAGAGGTCCAAAATGGGTCCCAGTATGTGAGACTCATGTATTATGTGTGAGAGGTGCAGGTATAATATAGGCACATTTTAAATTTAATTATTTACAATACTGTACTCTATTACATTTTAGTTTAACAAAGACTAGGCATACAATCCTACACAGATATTTTGTTTATAAATATGTGTAGTGTAACTGAAAAAGTATTTGTACCAAAGGTTTGTATAAAATGTTTCCATTATCATGATTCAACAAGTTGTTGATATACTAAATAAACCATACATACAGAATAAAATTAAATAGTATGTATCATAGTATTACTTTCAGGGCCATATCCAGAGTTGAAAAACAGACGAGGCGAAGTCTGGGGGGGGGGGGTCATGTAGGGTTCCAGGGACTGGAACCCCCCTGTTGGAGGTCAGAGGGAAAGTCCACCTTAAAAAGCCAAATTCTGAAAATTTCAGATGAGGCGACCGCCTCGTCTGCCTCAGGCTGGCTACGGCACTGACTTTTTCAGTTAAGTAATTTCCAAAATTGCTACAGCTTATTGTTTTAGTAGTATTAAGGAAAATTTAACATTTTTGTTTATATTTTTTAAAGTTCATGGCCTGTTTATTATACAATATTTGACATGATGCCATAATCCAGAGGTGCCAAGTTTGTAAATGAACTGGGAGTCACATAATCCAAACAATCAAGGCACAGGGGTGGGGGGACTACAGTAAACTGAGTGATCCAGGGGTGGATATGGTAGGGGACATCCCCTAATAGAATTTTTCTTATATAGGAAGCCTCAAGTCTATATGCTCGTACAAAGCATCTTGGTAGGCCCTATAACTAAATCCACACAATCATAATTTTACAAAATGGTAGGCCATACAAATGTTGGCTTTGGCATACAGAGGAAAAGGAGAAGACAAGAGAACCTCCAATCATTGATTTTCTACACTATTACTCTATATAATACAATAATCTCCTTTTGGGAGATTGAAAACCGAGAACACGCCCACCTAAAACTTTGCCTACTTGTCGGGGGCTGTAGGGGTTGCCCTCCCTGTCGCGGGATTACCCTGTCGTCGGGGAATTCCTGGCACTGCACCTGTAATCTCCTGGACACTGTCAGGGGCGGATTTAAGGGGGGCCGAGCCGCCCCCCTTTCGGAGAGTAAAATATATCAATATTATTAAAAGTGTCTATAAAACGAAAATAGTCAGCAAGAATTGAT
>JAOTQE010023692.1:0-10566 GCA_025631205.1 Nesometra sesokonis | reverse complement strand
TTTACCCCCCCCCCCCCCCCCCAAAAAAAAAAAAAGGATATCGACATGTCAATCGTGTAGGCTTACATTAAAAAGCTTTTCTTTTTTTTTGTCAAATTGAAGAAGTAGTGATATGTTAAACACTAATTAGTAATTCAGATAAATTGGTTCGTTTTAAAACCACAGTTTCTTATTAAACTAATTATAAATTATTCTATAAAAAATACATATATATATCATGGTTTTTGCTTTCATTTTAGACTGCAAAACTAAACTTCAATACTGTTTAAATTAATTATACCAACTTAAATTCTAACAACATGCAATGAAGTGAAACATGCTAGATTCGAAGTTTTTTAATCACCCCAGCTTAAATTGTATGTAATTTTTTTTGCATACTGTATTTATTGAAGAGAACAATATAATTTTAAGAGTTGTGGAAAGCAAGGAAATATAATATTAAAAAAATACATTCTTTTAAAATATGTTTACGTCTTTTTGTATTTCCTGACTGTGATAATTAATCAGAAATAGAGTAACTAATTCAATGATCCTATAGATTTTTTAATGCTCAAAATGGAGAGATTTAGTTAAGGAAACACAACAAAACATTTATTTCTTTGAAATATTAAAAAAAAAATCGTTTTGTGATTGTAAAACACGGAAGGATATGTTACAAACAATTAGGAATACTGATAAATCGATTTCGTTTTAATTATACAAGGAAACCGTAGTTTCTTGTTACACTATGATTATGCACTAATTTGTAAAAATAAAGATCATGGTTTTTTTCTTTTTTGTTATAATTAAACATATATAGAATTAAATTTATTCGTTCAAGGAAACAGCAGTTTTATTCTGACCAAACTATACGTCGTGGTTTTCGTTTATGTTTGGGGTTTTGTGGGGACGGGGTGGGTGGTGTAAAATTGTCAAAAATAAAGTTGGGCCCCTTATACTCAGATCCTCCTAAAATTAATCCCCTCCCCAAAAAAAATCATTCTCATGAATGACATATCAATCTGGTAGGGCCAAATAAAACCCCCAAATATTCCAAGGACCCTTTTTGATTTCTTTTTCCTTTTTTGTACTTTACAAATTGAAGAAGCAAGGATATGTTAAACACAGGTGAATTGATTCGTTGTAAAACCACAGTTTCTTATTACACTGTACATTCATTATACAGTATTCTATAAATGGTTTTTGTTTTTATTTTAGACTTCAATGTGGTATACATTAATTAACTTTAAATTCCATGTATGAAGAATTTCTACCAGATCCGATCATAAATCTGGATTTTTTTTTCAGTTTCCGGTGCATAATTTTTTTTGTCCCACTAGTTATTCTGAATTTTGCATTGCAACCACGTGATATGAAGGCTCAAGTTTTGAGTTTTTTTTACAGATCAAGCGAGCTGGATTATTGGTTCTTCGATGATCCCAACATAAATTGTATGCCATTTCATTTTGTTTGCATATTGTATGCACTAAAGAGAAGAATATGATTTTCAAAATAGGGAATATAATAATTAAAAATACATTCATTTAAAATATTTTTTTTTAAATATTTACAAAATTTTAGTATTATTTTTTATATTTTTGGAAAAAATCCCACCAATGTCTATGCCCATGTAATGGTTGAAAATAATATATTACTGAAGCAGGTGATCACAAAAAAATAATAAAATAATATTTAATAAAATATAAAGTGTGCTATCTAGAAAATTGAGAGACTATTTGCATTGAGAAGGCCCTGAAATGTCAGATATAGATAGATTTTACTGTATTTATTTATTTTTTCTTTGTGTGTTATACTGTAAATGGTTTGTCACATTGTTAATTTAAACGGACTTGTTGAAAAACACCAAAATCATGGTGAAACAAGATTTGCCGTTTCAAAATAAATCTATTATTATTATTATATAAGCATGTATGATTTTATAAAGATTTACTTTATATAACACCTAGATAGATTCCTGCAATCTGGTTGGTCGATCGTTATCGATCATTTGGCCCATTTCATGGTGACGTCATGAATCGTGCAGTTTTGGATCCATTTACCGTGCAATTTTGGACCATACGTTTTGCTCCATTGCACACTCACCGAGACGTGAAAACGCTCGCATATTGTAACATGCATGATATGCGACAATGACCGTGCTTCCAAAATGTAAGGCCCTTCTCACTTGTTTCTAAATTCATAAAATGTCAAATAAGAATATGTAGGAGGTGTCAAAACAAATAATGTTTTTTCATTCATGCAATGGACAGAATATTTCATTCAGTGAAAGATGAAATGATCCATTCAACTTGGCTATGCCTCGTTGAATTGATCATTTCATCTTTCACCTCATGAAATATTTTGTCCATCGCACTCATAAACATTCATTATTTTTATACTATCAGCTGGCCATCTTCTTTAAGCAGACACTTTTCCAGTGTCTGCTTAAAAGAGGTTCAATTATTCTTCAATTCTAAAGTATTTCTGACACACACATAAACAATGACAATTACCATGTATCTTTGAAAAAGCAGCACCACCAAATGAAAAGCACAAACCAATATTTTTTCACTAAGCACTTGAAGACTTGCAGTATTAATAACATGTACTGACATTGTTAAACTAAAAAAAAAACCAAATTTTCAATCTTAATAAAAAATAATTAATATCATACTGTTTGTTAATTTATTTCCAATGCATCACACATGTATACAAAAGAGGAGGCTAAATAAGTTGACAAAATCGGTCATACGCTATAGCCCCCTTTATGTACTGTAATTACAATAATTCAGTATAATTTACATGCCAAAAGCAAGTACATAATTTAAACAGAAAAATAAAAATTAAAAGTACATGGAAGTCGTATTGATAACATCTTAAAAAAGACAGTGTTACCAATAAGTCAAATATTTTTTTTTAGATAATTAACTTGAAAATTAACAACTAAATGTATTCAACCCATTCAAATTTTGAATGCTGGAGAACAAAGAGTCTATTTTCTTGAACTTTTAACTTTTTCATTCACAGTCAAGCTTACCCAAGTCTATTGACTGCCCAAGTTAAATACAGGGTTCATACACCTTAAAACAAGTAAAATTCAAGGACATTCAAGATAATATATAGCTATGTCCACAATCCCTCTGAATTCAACGTCTTAAAAATATTTTCCATTCTGGGATCAACATACGTTGTTGAATAAAGCAATCATTTTTTTTTGTATAAAAACAATTAATTTCAGCTGTTTTACCTCAGCTGAATTTCAATATAATGAAATTTCCAGGACATTCAAGGACAATTAGCATATTCTAGGAGTTTCCAGTACTGGAAAATACACATTTGTTTTTCCAGGACTTTCAAGGAATTCAGGGATACCATGAGCCCAGTATTATACTAAATTAATTTTTCAATGCCAAATAGATGTTTTCAATCTTTAATCAATTTTATTTGAGTTTAAATTTTTTAAATTGCCACTTTGGAGCTGACTTTGGCAAGTCTGACTTGCCTGCTTTTTTCTCGGGTGATATTATAATTATTTTTTTGTTAAAATATTTATGTTAGAAATAAAAGCCTTTTTATTTAAGCATATTTGTTAAAATAGTACTTTTTATACACACAAAGCTTCTCTACATAATGAGGAAGTATAGTACTGTATCGTAGAATATTGATCGCTACCAAAATTCTTATTGTTTTAGTTTATGCTGTGTCATTACCTGGAAGCAATACCACAAAATGACATGATTCTATGAGGTTAAGTATAAGTTTATTTAAAAGAACCTGATCAAAACATTTCATATCTTCACAGTGAATATTGAAAATACTATAGTATCATTTAGACACTGTTGATCAGGGGCGTAACCAGGAATCTGGGAAGGGGGTGTTCGCCCCTCCCTCCCCCTCACCGGATTACAAAAATGTAACAACTTTATTTCACCCATTTTTTTGCTTTTTATGACGATTATTACAATTTACAGTTCTTTTTCTCTGACATTGAAGTTTTTACCTCTGATGGGTCAATTAGATTTCTATGATATATGTTCTATGAAATTTATCTTGATGACCACTTAAAGATTAATAATAAAAGTACTGTACTAAAAAAGGAATCACAGTAGGCCCTAAGTTTGTTTGTGTGTGGAATGGGCTTATATAAGAGAATCAAGAACTAGAAGTGAAGAAATCAAGAAATGAAGTACTATTTTCAAGTGTGTATTTAATGATTTTAAACGGCACAAAACTTTGAGTGCTTCAGAACTCATGTACTGTATTGTCTTGATAGATGCTAAGATAACAAACCCTAGTGTTTGTTTTTCACAGTATCATCATTAAACAGTCCATTTGTATTGAAATACCATTTTGCCTGAAACAAATGCTGGAGTTATACATAAAACACCTAGACTAATAAATAAAAATATAATACTACAATGTATAAATATTAAATGCTAAAAATTAAACTTAGTTGTGATTTATTTCTGCTGCACATACGAAACATGTTCAAAATGATTTTGGATCAATTTCAGGTATTTAGTTGGCTTAATTAATTTATTTCAAATTTAGCATGACTTGCATACTACCTAGGTATTAGTTGGGAAGACATTCAATACAGTATACATACAGTGCACTTGAAAAGGGGTTTTCACCTGTTATTGTACTGGTAATTTGCAAAATAACATGCAAAATGCAATTGTTTCTATGGCTGTCAATGGCGTATTTAGGGGGTGAAATTTGAAAATCTGGACCATGAGCACCCCCTTTAGTGTAAAGGAGCACCCTCTTCAGAGGAGAAGGGCTAAAATCTGATGAGAAATACCCAAAAATCAGAAATTGTGGTAAAAATAGCGGTGAAATCTTTTTTTTTTTTTGTCAGCCTGGATAAAACCCTGGCTGTGTTGCATGCCCAGCACAAATAGCACTTCTGTATTCTTTCCTAGATTTTGCAGAAAAGCTGTGTTTGTTTTTCAGTATCAAGAAAACAGTCTATATCCATTACAATGCTATACTTGCAGAGACAAATCCTGCCTCCAATGCTGTGCCACATTTTCTCCAAATTTGATCTAAGCAGAAAAAGAACCTCATCTGCCCAATTTTGGCCTGTTTCTGTCTGAATTACTACTCTTTTTTGGGCCATTTTATCCTATTTTCTCTATATTGCCTCATGTGTGATTTGAATGACTAATGAGTGAGAAAAATTGTTTATGCGTGAGATGTCCAAAATAGGCTCAAATCAGATCTCGTGCATAATGCGCGAGGGGGAGCTCCTTGTTTTGTGTCGAGTCTATTGCTTGGATATAAAATATTGAATAAATCTTTTCACGGTTTCAACTGCACATGTGCAGATTAAGGTCAAGTGATAAAACAACGCGCGGCAATCATATTCCTTTAAATAAGAGCAGCGCGTCGTTTTGTTACCTAACCTTGGTGACGCACACGCACAGTTGAAACTGTGAAATGGCATATTCATAAACTTTCTCTAAACCGACCATGCTTCAAACCATTAATTTTGTTCATTCCAGGCTTGGTTTATTTTAATGGCTAGATTGTGAACTTCCACAGAATACATAGCCCCAAAATGCAGTTTCATCGAAGCGCCTACTATTGAAGAACATGTCCAGAATCCAACCAATCAAATCGCTTTACATTTTGATGCTGTTGCTACGGCGAAGCGAAATTGCACCACCAATCATAAAAGTTTATGAATTATCAATAAAGAGAAGTAAATTTAATCGAAATATAAAGACAATTGACATGGCAAAATATATGCAACATACATAATTTTTATGACAAACGAGTGTACAATAATTATAAAAGTTATTATTTAACTCAAATGTTTGTGACGAAGGCTGACCACCATTAATAGTACAGTGTTAAGTTCACTATCTAGCCGTAAATAATAAATCTATGATTTGAACCTAGTTTAAAATCCAGACTACCCAACCCTTTGAAAAAAATAACACTCTCAAACTAGGTGGGTCCACCATGTTATATTACTATAAAGACCTACCTAGCAGCACAGTAGTGTTTTTGGTACCTTAAGGTCATTAAGTGATTGTTGTGATGTCAGTTTTAATTAGTCTGAAGCTCTATTCATGGTTGTATTTTTCTATGTATATTACCTATTGCTGACACCATATCATTGGTAGTCTCCCTTGAGAGGGGAGATGACCTTGTGTTAATTGAGATATTTATGTGTTTTGGTCATAATAGGATAATAATGTTATATGTGAATGGTAGTTTTTATAGGGTTAACCTGGTTAACTACCTAGATCTATCTTTTCACTACCATTATCTACCATGTTAACCCTAGTTGGAGGGTGTTATTTTTTTTTCAAAGGGAATTTTCTTAGACAAAAATCTTTGATATGCCTATATATGGCCATGATGACATCATGACCATAGATATCTATCTCCATATATGGATTTTTGTCAAAATTGGATTGTCTGGATCAATTTTATGTGCAGATCACGTTATTCTACCAACAACTGTCATTATTCAATACATTATATTAACACACACCAGTCAGCATTACTAAAATTGATAGCTTTATTCACATTATTACAATACTTTGATGGTAAGATGTGTAAAATTTATCACCTTCTACTATAGTACTAATTACAATTTTCATAAATTTGATTTATTTTAATACCATGCATAATAAATACCCAAGTCTACCAAAGCCTATCCAACCCAGTCTTGAAAATCTGCATTAAAAAAAAAATTAACTTCATACTTCATGAATATTTGGTTAAATAAAAAAATCAAAAATTGTAAGATACAAAGTTATCCAGGAAATTGCAAGAAATGCATTCAGTTTTACTGGCTGGTCAACTGAAATTTTCAAAATCCTGTGCTGGGTGACCATTTTCTTTTTAGGCCTTATTTGTATGATATCAGTTAATCACCATTTAATTCCACAGAAGAGCATTAACAGTATTTTAGTTTGCTTTAATTAAATGAATCAATTCTCTAAATTAAGATTGGGTAAGGTTTTACATTCCCTCTAGAGCGGATTTGTGAGAGGGGAGGCGCAGCCGGTTTCCCCAGCCCCTTATATTAGGAGCACCAGGTCTAAAATTGACCCTAAAAATAAAAAGAAGACATACAAATGGGACAAAACAGGGTATCAGGAAATGCAAAACGGGCGAAAAACTTTTTTTGCTAGTCAAAATCAAACTGGCAACTATGCCAATCTCGGCCTTGGAAAGGGCGCCTCTCCCCTTTTGCTGGATACTGGTCCGCCCCTGTCCCTGATAATAAATTGATTATTTGCATATTTCATATTCATACCCTGATAAAGGACTGTTGTTCAAAAACTTAACATTCAATATTTCTGGCTGTTTTACAAATTGTGGTTAGCTTTTGCTTACCAGATTTTGTATAATTTCAGATTCAGCTATCATTCCCACAGCATCAGGCTGCATTTTTTTCAGTATTTTTCCTTTATATTTTTATTTCATAATTATGGTAATAACACATTGCTGTGAACTTTAATAATGTAACTACATAAACCAATGTTTAGATTTGGCAATTTTCTGTTTCCCAAAATTTAACCAAATCAAATTTCAAGCAAAACTGGATCTTGATAATCTAGACTTTCTCTAAACTGGACAAGTGAATTGTCCAAAGAGTGGTCAGGCTTGAGATATTTTGTTTTTGTTTAGTTCAACTTAAAAAAAAACAATGATTTTGTAATCAGACCTCATTAAATTAAAATAATAAACATATCATTGTACCCAAGACCTAAAAATAATTCATCATAAAAGAAATTAGATGTGGTACTTGTAATAGCTGTCTGAATGTCTACCAATGACAATAGTATGTTGAAAATAATAACATAATAGCAGGCACCACTACCACACGAGCAATCGCTCACCAGGTCCGCGCTTCCACTGTGATTTCGGGGTGTAAACCAATCTTCATTTTTAATTACTCTAGCACTAGTAGGCCACGTCGCATGGATTTAAAGTTATAGAGGCTTTTTTGTAGATTTTCCAATAAAAATGAACACCCAAACAAGAAAGGGTAAAAAAAGAGAGCCTCCCTTGGTGAGAATCGAACCCATAACCTTTGCTTTTGTAGAACGGTCATGTTAAATGATGTCTTAACCAACCGAGCTATAATTCATGCGCTTGTTGAAATTAGCTGTATTTTACATTACTTGATAAAATGTGTTTTTGGTTTTGTGGGTCCAGGGGACACCCTTAGATGTAGCTTTAAAAAAGGGCGATCAACGTTTGTTGGGAACAAGGTCTACAGTAATTTATGAGTGCAATGTTTCATGCACGTCCGTAAAAAACTGGCGACACTGGACGCTTTTAAAGTTGTGGTCGCAACAACAACCCCAACAACAAGAACATAAGTTAGGTTCTAAGGTCCGCTTCGCGCGGACCTAACAATATTCATAGCTGGTAGTAACCAACAATGTTGATTCAAAAGTAAATGTGAATTGTAATCAGGCTTCTCTATCTTCCTCTTATACAATTATTCATCGGTTAAAAATCATATGGTATAGGCCCGTCTCTTGTTATTTTCTCACATTATCCATCAAACGTGTCTGATCCTGAATGTTGGCAAGCAATTAAACAGGTTTAGGCAGATTCTTCAGAGCAGCAAGAATTATTATGTCAAGAAAATGTTAAATTTTGTTATGGCCACGTAATCTTCTTGATTTTCTTCTTTGGTGAGCTTTCATCTATTGCATTCTACAAAAAAATAATCTTGTATTAATGATCCAGCAATATAAAAAATAGAATGCACTGATCTTAGTGTAAGCTCACTACAATGAATATGGAGAATATGTGAGATTTTAACAGGAAACTGATGGCAATAAGCATTGGTCCAATGCCCACTTACAGCCCGGGACAATGTTTCACTACAGTTTATTGCTCTCTGGTGCACTTTTTGAGGTAAAAAATGCGCACAATTTTTTTTTTAGCTGCAAATATTATTTTGCCAAATCAAAAGGGGGCCCAGGCCAAGTGGGCCCACCCCCTGCCTGAGATTTATTAAGCACACAACCCAGTCACTACCACTTGTAGTCGACTCCAACTGAGGTAAATGCCACTCACTAACGGAATTAACACATAGAAATGACATTATTTACTCATGACAAGATAATAACAATGATTATGTTGCAAATGATAAGATAATTACCTGTTCTGTTTGTTGTGAAGGCCTTTTAACCGGAAGCTTTGTATTTACTTTTTTGCTGGTTCCTGTTGGGGATGGTGATAACGGAGATGGACTCTTAGTTTTAATAATTTTTCCATTCACATTTTTATTGTCTTTATTGCTTTCACTGGTCCTTTTTAATTTAACAATGGAATTTTTCTTGAGAACTATAGGGGGTGGTTTTAACCTAAATCCAGGACTTGATGGTACATTTGCTGACATAACAAGGCCACCTTTCTGAGAGGAACTGCAAAAAAAAAAAAAATAAAGTATACATAAAAGGCAATAATAAATAAATTAATTTTGGTTTTTTGTTTTTTTTTTTCATATTAACAGTATATTGTGCGTAAATATTTTACTCTGTATTTTATGCATTTTTATTAAGTTTCTGTATACTGTACCCCTTTGAAAATCAGTGCATAGTATTGAAAGTGCCTGCAGTGTATAAAGAAAGAATAAATAAATGCATAAATCCATTCGGCAGAGGCTTGACGGGTGGATAGTGTCACAACCAGTTTGAAATAAAGTTTTTCTGTGCAGGCGAAACATACCAATGGGGCTTTGAAGGAACTTCTTTAGCTGCTGTTAGCAAATTAGGAGCATCAACAGGCTTAGGCTTGAGTTTAGTATACTTTTCTTGTCGACATTTTAACAGTTTTCCAAGACGATTTTTCCGCATGACTCGTTGAGGTAGAGGTGTTACTGTACGATGGAACAAATCTACCAAAGCATCTTTAGTGATGTTGTCAACATCATCGATCACAACCATTCTCTGGAAAAAATGCAAGTAACGATGAATTACCGTAATGATTAGAGCCCTTGTTGAAATTTTGTAATTGGTTATATCTTGAATCAGATTAGGCCCCATAAAAAATATTAGTTTATCACCCTACCAAAACATAAAAAGAGATGAGGGTTGGATGTTTTTCTTTTAACCGAGCTTCCGGAGTTGCAGTGATCTCACTTCAGGCTAGATCATCCATCATTATTTTAGGCTCACGCAAATATGACACCCATACCAGTGCACCAGCCTACAGCGAGTATTGATCATCGCAGGCCTATATGCTTAGTTTTTGTGTACATCGTTGTGGGCTTGAAAATCGTTCATATTAATTTATGTTAAGAATATCCAAAGCACTTTAATGAATATGACACAAATGAACGATTGTTTGCAAATAGTAAAATGAATTTAAATAAAGGAGGGTGGATGATAAACTAATTATGTATTTTTTTCAAAGTGGTTAAATTTACGGCAGTCTCTAGTGCAAGGGCATAGGCAGAGTTATTTTCCAGGTTAGGGTCAAGCCTGATCCACCAATCAGAGCTAGAATTTGAAACATTTCACGTAAGGCAGAGACTATACGCAGAGCCGCTCTGTATACAAGCGTCCTCTTTGTCTTATACGCAGAGCGGCTCTGTATATT
>JAOTQE010023681.1:0-10566 GCA_025631205.1 Nesometra sesokonis | reverse complement strand
TAATAAGGAAGTAAGCATTGAAACGTGTATTTATAATGACATTTTAATTCAATTTTAATGTTAATGTATTACCAGTATATGATTAATTAATTGTTTCGTATATCGTAGATATTTAAAGTGACACCCATACAATGCTGGTTAAAAGAAAATATATAGCGAAAGAACACAACGCAAATAGCCACAAACGCGTGTGACAAGACCGACAGACAGACAGACAGACATTTTTGAAAAGCTGTTTATAGAGACGCTTTCCGCGTCTAAAAACGGCTCTTGTGCACTATAAAGAACCCAGTATATCTTTCAAGATGAGTAGGGGGTTACCACGTGTACTGGTCCATACAACATTCATGCCGTGGACAAAAGGATGTGTGCTAATATAGTAGCTGCAAAGGGCATGATGTGAACCGTAGGAGAGTAGCAAGTTATTGACTGTGTAACATCTAGTTCACTCTGCACCTTTGATGAATCAATTTTAATTTGAAATGGTGTAATATAAATGTCTTATTATTATTATTATTATTGTTATTGTTATTATTATTATTATTATTTATTATTAAAAAAACTAAATGATAACTTGAAACTGAATTGACAGACATTTTAGATGTCGTAGTTAATATAACTTAGGTTGTTTACCAAACACACCAAAACATGTATGAATGATCTAGACAGTTCTATTTGCTGAGAATGAAACACTAAATATTTTTTAAAACTCACCCATGATCTCAATAACTCCGAGGCAGGGCTCAAAGTGAGTGAGCACGCTCTCAGCAACTTCCATGAATCTTTGTAGTCGTGTGTCAGTGGGCATGTGCTCTGATAAGTTGGTCAGTAAAACCGCAAGATTGAAACCTATATTTTAAAAGATTATACATAATTTTTATTTTTACTTTTCAGATTGATGCTTCAAGCAAAGGGCTATTCTTTTTATTTTGAGTATGAACCAACAATTTAAAATAAAACAAAATAAAACATTGTTCATATAAACAAATATATATTGTAGCGTTATTTGGTACTATGATGAACTTTTTCTTTCAAAGGATCACAGACAAAAACACCCCTTCTTCATCTGCTATAAATACTAAAAATTATTAATTTTTATTTGAAATAAACACTCAAAAAACTGGTAAATGTTCACACATTTAAAACACACAGAAAGTTGAAATTTTGAAATGAAATACAATCAAGAATTATTTTTCTATGAAGTTAGTTTATTGATATTTTATGAAAGAGTCATTTTAGTCATGTATGTGGCTGGTCATTGAAAGATTTCTCCCTTCTCATCCATAAAACAAAAATAAATTTTTAAGAAATTAATTTTAGGAAAAAAAAAATTTTACCAATATCTTTGGCTGGACCATGGAAACGCTCTGTGAATTCCTTGAAGTCAATTTTACCATCATTGTTAGTATCTGCACACTTCAGTAGATAGGATATCTCCTCCCTAAATAAATAAAACAATAAATAAACTGGAAGGATAAAACATCTGAAAGTAACAACAACCATCAATTAGACAGACTCTTTATTTTATCAGGAATCTTCCGTTTGACAATGAGGCATATAAAATTATTAAATTTTTCCCTTCTCCAATACCCTTTGCAAAAGGTCCCACTTGAATCCATAAGGGGTCTCAGAAATTTACTGCCAAGTCCAACCGGGGTGAGCTTATTCCCAGTTTAAAGTTTGAAAAGTGAAAAAACAAAACCCCATTTGCCTGGTTTTGCATGCATTAAGTCTGCCCTTCACAGTTATCTTCCCTTTTACATGTGCAGGTACCTAAACACTTATAACCATTTTGTTTAAAGCTGAAGGGGGGGAGGGGGTCCCCTGAATCAACCACTGCACTCTTGAGGATTTTTTCCACCTTGCAGTCCAATTATTAGTATTTCCATGTAGTGCCTACATTGAAAAATTATTACATGGCAATGAAATTATGAACTTACGATGTGTACATTTTCTGAGATTCCATTGCTTTTTGAAATTCTTTTTGGGATATCCAGCCATCTCCATTAACATCATACTCCTTTATAAAAAAAAAATTATAAATACATAAATGTTTATGTTATATATTATTAATTTGAATAGAAACTATAGTTTAGGTAATTTTAAATTAAATTACATAGGGGGTGGCATTTAGCTCAGTTGGTTTAGCTGGAGGAAGTCAATGTGCTGTACGCTGAACCATGACTCGCTGGTCAATGGTTCGATTCAACACCACGCCCCTTTCCTTGTGTTTCGGCTAGAGTGCACCGTCTTTCGGGTGAGATATTAAGCTGTTGGACCCGGGTACACCATGGCTCATGTGCACGCTACAAAACGCAGAGCACTCTTCGAAAAAGAGTAGGAGATTGTCTCCTGGTGTACTGCCCAATCACCACCAGAAGACTTCACAGGAAATAATCCACTTCAGACTTTTGTGGGTTATCGTTGGTGTTCTACACCAAATAAAATAAAAAAAAAATGAAAAAGAAAATACCATGGCTCATGTGCACGTTACAGAACGCAGAGCACTCTTCGAAAAAGAGTAGGAGATTGTCTCCCGGTGTACTGCCCAATCACCACCAGAAGACTCCACAGGAAATAATCCACTTCAGACTTTTGTGGGTTATCGTTGGTGTTCTACACCAAATAAAATAAAAAAAAAATGAAAAAGAAAAATAAAATTCTTACAGCAAATGCATCAGCAGCTTCCAAGTCTTTTAATTTCAAGAACATGTCAAAGAATTTCAACAACATCTGAAAACAAAAATAACGAGATCAGAAATTTAACAAATTAAACATAAGGTCATGTTAACATTTTGTTTTTTCGTTCATGTAAGTCCATACTACTGCGGGAGATCTTTCTCTAGCCATCTGATAGTGACGTTGTCCAAGTCAATTCATCCAGGGATGCATCTCACAGACTTGTAGACCTCGCAGTCGACAATGATGTGATTGATGGTCTAGAATGTGGTTGATGACCTGCAGTGATTGTTGACGTTTATTTAGTTTTATAAATGAAGTCCAAAAATTTAAAATCCATAGCAAATAAAAGTCCTTATGTTGCAAAAGAAGTACCCTCAATTTGTCACATCCAGCGCATAATTTCTTTATATTATAATATTGACCCTATTGCAACTGGTAGGAATAGGTTTTATTGTCAATTCGGTTGTTAAATCAATAACAAATACCTCAACATTCTGTGATGAATCCACCAGAGCATCTACCATCTGTTTGCCAATTGTTCCATTCATAACATTCCCTGAAGAAAATGTGAAGTAAACAAAAATATAGGAAAGTGTTGTTCTTCCTAGTATGAAACTGATTATAATTGTTAGAGCATTTATGCTGAATTAACTTGCACTTTAATATGAAGTTTCAACCTGGTGTTCAGTTTCTGAAGCTACTGCAGGGTGTTCCTGCCTACATACTAGCTATGTTCATACAGAATTTTAAAGTGCTTATCTAATGTGACTTCCTTTAGCATGTTAATTAAAAATCGTTCATATAAAAAACAAGATCATGATAATAATATGGCAATAAATTTGATTGGGTTAATTGATGGAAGCTGAGGTTAAGTAACAAGGAACAGCAGTGACTGGGCGGAAACTTGTAAACAAGATAATTAATATACTGTACTTGATTGGTTGAATTCATTTTATGAATTAATTTATCATGATAAACTTCCCAAGATCCTGATAATTATTGTGCTATAGAAGAACATGTTAGCAAGGATTAACATGCTAAAGAAGATCATGAAAGTAGCTTCAAGGCGGGTTCAGATAGAACATCATGATAATGAATATCACGATAAATTCTGAGTGTGAATCCAGCTATTGACATTTTATACTGAATGTATTAATTACTACAGAAAGCAATGTTAAACTGTTGCAGGACATTCTTTTGCAATGTTTTGAGATGATCCAGGAACATGATGCTAATGCCAATGAATATAGCCATTTTTGTTTAAGTAAATTGTTCATTAAAGTTGTGTGCAGGATTGATACACCTTAAACAAGTAAAATTAAAGACAATTTTAAGGGCATTCGGGGTCATATTTTCTAAATTTCAAGGACACCCAATCAATGGTCTTGCCATGCGTGGTCAAAAAAAATGAACCTTTGGAATTTAATAGCTATGTTTTACCTCAACTATATTTCAATATTACAAAATTTCCAGGAAATTCAAGGACAATTAGAATATTCAAGGAGTTTCCAGTACTGGAAAATGTACGTCTGTTATTCCAGGACTCTCAAGGAATTCAAGGACGCGTATGAACCCAGTGTTTGTGAATACCCATTATTTGTTTCACTTTATATTTTTGGCAAAAAATGCTTTCCATAGACAATAATGATGATAATAATATTCTTACCTTCCAACATACTAAGCAACAACACCACCATCTCTTTCTGAAGATTCAACAGTTCTCGTAGTAATTCTAACTGGCTGGCATCTTGTGATAACTTCATCTGCAGATGTGCGAACACATGTAGGAAGCCACCGATGGCGTCCCATAGACGACTGTGAGCAAGGGCCAACTGGTTGCCTGAACATGGACCCTTTTAAAATAAATGATTACACATTAATATTACAAAGTATGAATTTCATCATTCTCCGTAGCATCATAGTTCAGTTATATAATAAGAGTATTTCATCCTTCACAGATTTAATTTTGCTGTGCAGAGGTGGGTGGTGCCCCATCCTCAGAAACTTCCACTCACCGTAAAGCTTATCTTAAGGCCTTCCATGCAGGCTAATTTCAACATGATACCAAAACAAAGCTTCAAAATTATTTCAAAATACTGTTTTAATCACCACCACTTAAATATTTGCCACCTACACTTGGATTATTTTTGCTACATCCCTATACTTGTGTAATGTATCAGCAAAGGTCTTATAATGTAAAGATAGCGCAATGGCCTATTCCAGTGCGAAATGTCATGGAATTGCACCCGCTACAAAATAAGGAGTAACGAACGCGCAGGTAGAAAATATCGCTATTGATGGTGATTGAAAATATAATTGAAAATTGAATAATGAAATTAATTTATATTCTATATCAAATTCAGTATCACCCCTTTGTAAAATAAATCCAAATAATAATTATTTTAAATAATTATTATAAAAACAAGAATAAAGTTCCCCCTGGAAAATAAAGAGTATATTTGAGCATTAGATGGCATTCTACGTGCATTACAGAAATTCCATGCAAAAATCTGCCAGCGCGCTATCTTTGGTAATTGTAAAGTAAAGCATTCACATATTTAAAATCCCTCATTCATTGGGGAAAAAATTACATAGTTCTGGGGCAGATCTAGAAAAGGGGCCGCACTTTCCCAGATCCAGGTGGGCGTGGTTCCCAGTTTTGATTTTGACAAGCCAAAAAAAAATAAATAAAAAAATAAAAATGTTACTTCGCCATTTTGCATGATGTACTTTTTTAGAGTGGATTTTACACCCGGTGCTCCTAAACTAAGGGGATGCAGCCATGTTTTGATGATAATAGGGCAGGGTGCGTATCAGTTAGTTTTACCAAAAACAATTGCAGTGCGATTTTCAGGGGCGGATTTAAGGAGGGGCCGAGCCAGCCCCGGCCCCCCCTTTCGGAGAGTAAAATATATAAATATTATTAAAAGTGTCTATAAAACGAAAATAGTCAGCAAGAATTGATCCCTTACAACGCCCCTGAGGCCATTTCCAGACAACTAAAGACCAAAATTTCCCAGGGGAGCATGCCCCAGGACCCCCCTAAAACAATGACTCTCTACCGGCCCCCCTTCCGGCCCCCCCTTTTCCAAAAGTCTGGATCCGCCCCTGATTTTGGCTTATGACATCATGTTTAAACATTACAGAAGACTGTTGAAACATCTTGGTTGTTGTTTTTTTTATAGACAAAATATCTGATGGAATTATTCCTTACCTGTATGTATTCAGTTAATGTTCTGAATACCTGTTTTGCAACTCTAATGGCTCGAGAGAAGTTTTCACGCCCCTTTAAATGAAAACAACAAAACATAATGTTACTAAACAGTCCACCTATGTATGCATTTTAAATAGAAAAAAGATTTAAAGCTTAAAACAATCTAGTAAAAAGCAGATCTATACCGGGAATTCATTATTGCAGATTTGCTATAATGGATGAATGTGTTTACTGGAATGAGAATGGAAATTTTCACAAACAATATTTTTAAATATTAAATAGTTTTAATATGTATACCTGAACATCGACAACTTCTTTTCTTGAGTAATGCCAGTAAAAATCACTAATTGATTCCTGAAGTAAAAAAGAAAACATATTTACAATTGGTGAAAAAAAAAGTTTTGTACTAAACAATGCCTTAATTGCTTGGTGGTGGTAGTGGTGGTGGTGGGAGAAATTGTGGGATAGAGAACTTATTAGATCCAACTTAGTAAAACTGAATTTGTCTTTGTGGGGCCAGAAATTTTCTGGCAAAAATCATGAATTTTGCCTCAAAACATGGGGAATGTTGGAAAACACACTACGTCTTTAACAAACGTCTCATGTTATTGTTATTGTATTTGTACTTATATAGCGCTCGTTACTGTTAAAAAATTCAACAGCACTTTAAATAAAGAAATAAATCATATTAAAAGTTATTAAACAAAAAGGTCTTAATCGAATTTTTGAAAGTGTTTAAATTGTTTATGTTTTTAATATCTTCTGGAAGTAAGTTCCATAATGTTGGTCCATCCACTGCAAAAGAACGGTCACCAAAGGTTTTTGCACTTAGTTGGCGGAATTTCATGAAGATATCGTGTGGACAATTTTACCCAGACACATAAAATTGTACAGTACAATGCCACAAGTTCTTAGAATAAACAGAACAAAATATACCTGTAGTCTTAAAAGATAATCAACAGTACAAATGATGATGTTGACAGTTGTATGGTTTCCTGACTGTGTACGCAGGTAATTCTGGAAATCTGTACAAATAAATGATAAATTCAAGTGATTCCGTTCATTATTTAAAACTTTGCACCATGAGTACAACAAATATTTGTTTTGAAAAATCACAACATTTTTGGGTCTGTGATATGAGATTTTTTTTTAAACAAGAATCTTTTGGTTTGATTTTGATAAAAGTTCCATGGTGGGCTGAAACACAGATCTATTTTTTTTGTCATTGATCTGAAATTATATAGTAAATGTAATTGCAGATTCACAAAAAAAATAGCCATCATTTGAGCGTCAGCATTGTGGTAAAAGTATACAGTAAATTTATTTAAAACATTTGAAAAGACACAGACAAGTAAAACATAGATTCATGTAAAGTAAAGTTCTTTACTCCATGGGTTTAACACATTATTGTTGTAAAAAGCAGACAAGATTAGACATCATCAGCTTTCTAAAAAATATATTAAACAATCTTTTAGATATTAATTTAATAATTAGCTCTTCCTACTAAAATTAGACAATTTTGCTTTGATTGAATCCAACTGCTTTAGGTTTTCATTCTTTCTAAAGCATTTCCTTAATAGGCGATCAAATTTATTGTTAAATTTAGATTCTAAAGAAACTTGTTTTAATTGACTGCTTATAATACTTTTGCCATATTCAAAACAAAATTGAATTAATTTTTATCGTTAAACTTTGTATTAAAAGCATTTGGTTTGACAAAATTTACAGTTTAAAAATACAACCTTGTAATCTCTCTAACCACCTCTATACGTCAATCTGGTGGTTGGTTGAAATGCATTTTTTTTTCCATTAGTTCTACTGATTTCAAATTTAGTAAGTAGTTTTTTTAGTAAGCCCCATCAGTTAATTCATTGGTTGGTTTTTCAGTCAGACAGATCAGTCAGTACTTAAAATAGTTGAGGTAACAGGATGCATCTTATACAATAAGATCCTTGTCAACAAATTAGCTGCCAACAAGAAACAAATATCAAAAAACCATAAAAAACATGTCAGAACTCCATCGTCCTGCTCAGATTACTTTGTATGTCACCACCTACAGTAATGGTAGAAGATATGGAAACTCTGAAATTGTCTTGTTTAATACTTGCCAAGATGGAAACATTAATACTGTTATTGCACCCTCTATTGTTTGGGGTATAAAAATATGTTTTTTAATTACCAAGGTTTATAAAATTGTCATAGCGCATTCTATGTAGTCTAGTGTACATTGTTGATGTAAAAAATATGTAGGGGCAGTAAACAGGGGAAGAATTAAGGGGGGGGGGTGTGTGGTGGGGAAAACGGGCCGGCCTGACTCGCCTTTCGGAAAGTAAAATATATCAATATCATTAACATTGTCTACAAAATGAAGATTTTCAGCAAGAATTGATCCCTTTACACGCCTCTGAGGCCATTTCCGGACATCTAAAGACCAAAATTTCACAAGGGAGCATTCCCCTGGACCCCCCTAAAACTTTTACTCTTCGACTGGCCCCCTTTTCCGAAAGTCTGCATTTGCCCCTGGTGAAGGCATTAAATAATAATTTAAAGAGAATATTTTTCTAAATTTAATGTTACTAATCTGAATCTGATCATTATCAAACTTACTGTCATTATGACCCTCACAAAGAAGTTGCAGGAATCGGAATAAAGCGCAAGTGATTGGAGCATCGTGCAAAGCTTGCTCTCCTAAAAAATAAGATAAAAGCTATTGTTGTTTTCACATTTACTCAACATTTACAGGATGAGCACTATGATACGGATTTAGTCACAGATACTCTAAGTGCCCCTCAGGATTGTAGAGTCACTATTAGACATCTTCATATGTTATGATTTGCTTTTTTGGGGGTTAATGTCTGTAATAAAAAAAATCATTTATTATACTATTTGAAGTTGAAACTCTGCAAGGCAAGGAACAATGGAAATGAACCTTACATTATAGCACAATTAATAAATTTGAAAAGATTGTTAATATTTTTTCACTTCATTCTATCATACTCAGAAAGTGAGCGTACACTTAATATAAATGACCAAAAAATGACAACACTTTAAAAATTGGATACCTTGTCAACAGAGTGGACACATATCATTGGTGTCCAGTTAAAACATTTTGGAATATCTTAGAATAAGTAAATTTATATTTTATATTTTTATTTTTATTATGTTCCAACAATCTTTCTATTCTTTAATATTAACCTTATTAAAATAAATATATAGTAAAACAATGTATTAGTAAATACAGTAGAAAATAGATTATGCAGAAATAGTATAATATAGATATTTGTGGCAGAGCTGAGCCAAAGGAAGCATAATTGGCAAAGCTAATTTTCTACAATAGGCAGAAATAAAAAAGATGGTAAATTAAAAAAAAAATTATTTTATTGAAAAAACAGAACTTCAAAAAACTAGTCAATTTATACTGGTACAATTTTCAAATGCAGTTTTCTCAAAACTACATTTCAAATGTTCAAACGTTGATTGTTCATAACTTTTCAAGGAAACATATAAAACTGATTTTTTGCTTGATAAAAATAATACATAGATTTTCAATTTTTCAACTTATGCCTCATTTGGGTGGCTCTGCTGCATTTGTGTAAATATATGCATACAATAAATGAATAATTATGAATTAGCACATCTTTTCTAAAGCTCAGCTCACACTTAAGCTATATTGCTGAGCACATGGTGGTACAATTTTTCAGCACACCGTTTGCCATAAAATTTTGTTTAGCAACATTGCTGAAGCATGAGCCAAGCTTTAGTTAACAAGAATATATTTATGGTAGTTAAGATAGCTGAAGCAGAAAAGCTGAAGAGATAAATAATGATTAAATATTAATTAGCAGATATGAAAAGCAATATAAAATGTGTGGAATAAACTTTTCTTTTTAATTTACTTACACATTTGTGATTAACTACTTTAAATGTATCTAGACAACATAGTGGTGACTATTGTAATAGCTGTTGCCAACGTGATAATGCTTTTGCTAAGATACATGTTTGTTGCTATGCTAACATATACATTTGATGGTGAAGAAGGGAAACTAGTAGAAGTTGATTATAAATTATAGTGACTGTCATGATATCTTAAGTGTGCTATCTTTAAGTTAATGATGTCAGTGTACTTAAGTAAAATTATACTATAATATACATGTTCAATCAAATACATTTCTGAAAATAAAACAAGTTCCCCAGTAGCTATTGAGGAGAGAGGATTTATGAAATTTTAAGATTATCTAACTTAGATCATATAGAAACATGTGAGGTCTCACCATGGAAATAATCAATTTATTGGTACCAAGAGCATAATATAAGCTGTAATGTACACATTAAATAACATTCATTGAATAAGTATATCCAAAGATAAGAGCATTTGAAATTTTCAAGAATGAAAATGTGGTTTTGATAAAATTGGCCATAAATTACATTTAAAACAAATAAAAGTCTAATAATCGTAGAAAATCTGCAAGGACACTTTCCTTTATGAAAACTGACCTACAGAGCTCCCAAGTTTGGAGATCTAAAAATAGTGAGATTTATTTTTGTCAATTTAACAACCGAAAATTTGAATTTTGGCCAAAAATATGGGCCGTGATTTTAAGAATGTGCACCCCTTTGATGTGTACTTTCAATAGGAAAATCAATGTTTTATTAAAAAGTACAGTTAATTT